>JABSNV010000530.1:0-54527 GCA_024085815.1 Flaveria linearis | reverse complement strand
CAATTGAGTCGCGTTGGTGTTGAATTCAAGTTTTAATTGTGGAATTGAGTTATAAATCACCTATTTCTGCATCTAACTCATAAGGTGAGTCTTAATTGGATGTTTTCTTGCTAAGTAGTTTAGTTCATGATTGGGGTGTTGAGGAGAAATTCATCTATGATCAAATTAATATGTTTTGAACTTAGAATAGTATGTATTAGATGTTCTATGTATCATGTATGCCAATTTTGAAACTTGATGGTTTATAGCAAATTAGTTATATGAATATGTTGAGTTATAAATCATGCCCATAAGGTGTTTGATGAAATGCCTCCAAGAAGTTCAAATATGAAAGGAAGGGCAAAGTGGGAATAAAATGACCGGTGGGTCAATATAGAGTTAATTATGCTTAAACTAGTCATAAATGGGTCATATGGATTGGTTTTATACCATATGTATGTATGTGCTAAATAATCCTAAACGTATGTTTAGGTGAAGGAAGTATTAGCAAAGCGGTGAGCAAGACAAAGGTTGAGTTGAAGCTTGTTTAAGGTAAGAACATTAGCCTTATAACCATATATAGTCTTATCTTTATGATTTTATTATGTTACTCTTGAGTAAATGTGAGTTGTGAATAATGACCATAGTAATGGTTATAGTAATAGTAAGTATACATGCTCGAGTGCATGAATTGGGTTGAAGTTACATGCGCGTGTGCATGAAATAAATATACCGGTATAGTTCACAGTGTGTGAATCAAACCTGGAGGGGTTATAATTATATTCAGTTACGGTGGTAACATTTAAATCACTAGTGAGTGATAAACTATATTTTGGCTACTGTGTGTAAGCCTAATTCACCAGTGGGTGATAAACGTGTGGTTTGGCGACTGTGTGTATGTCAAACATAAAGATGTATAGCGAAGTGTATAGGTGTGTGATCCAAATCTAATATGCTAGTCCAAGTTAGTGAATGACTAGCTTAAAGTAGAATTTTGACCCATTTCTATTTAAATGTGAAGTGTGATTATAGAATGGTGATAATGTGATAGATGCAAAGAGTCGAAGCTAAGAGTTAAAGCTTCTAAATTGAGCAAATAGAGATGTTGAAATGGACCCGGGATCATTGAAAAGTCGAAACAACGAAACGGGTCAAAACTTGAGGAAAAAAAACAAAATAACAACAGCACAGCAGGGACGTAAGTTACGTCCATAAGGACGTAAGTTACGTCCTTAACTCATTGGTACGTCCTGAGCTACTGTCTTACGTCCTCAAATCAGGGAATTAGGTTAAGGACGTAAGCTACGTCCCTTGCAAAATTTTGCTTTCGATTGGTATTTTAAGCCCCCAAATCACCTCCTAATAACCTATAAAGTGAGTATAAGAGTTCTTATTTAGTTCCAATGGACTAATGTGATAAAAGTGGTTGTTTGTAGGAATTTTCCAAGAAGGCAAAGGTGATCGATGAAGATGCTTGTGGATCGAACAATGGGTTGTTATTAGTTTCTTTTAAACAAACTTAACGTTATGTAAATTACATAAATGTAATTTGAGGTGTGTAAACGTTAATAGTGTGTTGACGTAGTCAAGGTTATGTGTAATAGAGTTTTAAAAGTAGAGATTTTAACTGGGACCTAAATTAAAAATCTTTTACACCTCAAACATGTTTTATAAATTATGGTAACAAGGTGGTGTGTTACAAGTTGGTATCAGAGCCGTGGTTTGAGGGATTCAAGTGAGTAGAGAAAGCTTAAACTCAAATCTTGTGCTCGTGATAATAGAAGAGAACCTGTTCGATTCCAAGATTCGATCACTGAGCCATCAATCAAGGTTAGTGTACCTGTGTTAATATGCGATATGTGTGAAAGTTTTTATAAATGTAAATATGTGATTTACATGAGTATAAGCATAGTGATGCAGTAAATATATAATTGAACCTGAGTTATATTTCAGTCATCAAGAATGGCTGAGGAACATATTCGCGAGGACGGTGAATCAAGTAATTCAGAGATGAGAAAAATTATTAATGAAGAAGTGGCTAAAGCCATAGGGGCCAATTTACCAATGTACATGGAAGATATGCAAAGAACGCTACAAGAGTTTATACAGCATGAACTTACAGTGTTGCAGGTTGGAGAGAAAACTGAGAAAGCACCTAAACGGGTAACGTATAAAGATTTTGTAGCATGTAAACCAGCTGAGTTTAATGGTGAGGTGGACCCATTACTAGCAATTCGGTGGATCTCGGATATAGAGGGGACGTTTGAAACTTCACATTGTGATCCTAATGATAGGGTGATATTTGCGGGTGGCCAGTTAAAACAGCGAGGTAAAGACTGGTGGGATTTAGTGCGAGAAGAAATTGGTTTGGAAGGTATACGAGTGATGACCTGGGAGGAGTTTAAAGAGAGATTTTTAAAGCGGTTTAGCTCGCAAGCGGCGATCAACCGAATTTATGAAGAATTCTTACAACTGCGACAGAAGGACGAGGACATAGATACCATTACGGCGATTTTCTATGAGAAGGCTAAGTTTTGTCGCGACTTTTTAAGAACAGAAAGGATGTGGATTAATCAGTACTATGGGATGTTAAATGCTAAATACCGGGAGTTTCTTACACCTTCTCGATGTGAGACCCTAGTGGAACTTATAGATTGTGCTCGGGAGAGAGAAGCTGAGTTGAAACGACAGATGGAGCGTGGTGAAAAAAGGCCCGTACATAAAGATGAAGGACCTTCCAAGAAGCCTAAATTTTCTACCCCATTTAAGAAGCCGAGTCAGGTTAAAGAAATTAAACTGTGTGTTAACTGTGGCAAGAGGCATCCGGGGGAATGCCGTTTACCTCCAAGAACATGTTTTAGATGTGGGAGGACCGGACACTTGTCTACCCAATGCACCAGTCAGTTGGAGCTGTGTTTCAATTGTTATAAACCTGGGCACAAGAGGAGTGAATGTCCAGATTTGAAAACTGGTGGAAGTTCGAGCGCTCAGAGCAGTGTAAAGAAACCTGAAATACCAAAGCAAGGGGAAGGACTTTTCAAATTACAGCTGAAGAAGCTAAAAAGACCGCCGATGTGGTGTCGGGTACTTTCCTGTTAAATTCTTTACCTGCGTATGTGTTATTTGATTCCGGTGCTAATAGATCGTTTGTGTTGATTAAATTTGCGTCTCATCCCTTGTTTGAAATAAGTACATTGCCTGCACCAGTAGAGGTCGAAGTGGCTAATTCTAAAACATTTTTAGTGTTTGAAGTTTACCGAGGGTGTAGGTTAACTATTAAGAAGGAAGATTATCCTATTGATCTAATACCTATGACCTTAGGTGAGTTTGATGTGGTTGTGGGAATGGATTGGCTTTCTACATACCAGGCTGATATTGTATGTTATCATAAAAAGATAAAGTTAAAATCTCCGAGGGGCCATAAGGTAGTTATTCATGGAGAAAAGTGTAAAGGAGTAGTGTTGTGTTCATTAATTAAGACCCTAAAGCATATGAGGCGTGAAGGGCAATGTTTCCTGGCATATGTAATTGATACTAATCAGAGTGTACCGAAATTAGAAGATGTTCCAGTGGTTAGAGAATTTCCTGAGGTATTTCCAGATGACTTACCAGGCCTTCCACCTGTAAGAGATGTGGAGTTTCGAATTGATTTAGTACCAGAAGCTAAACCTATTGCTAAAGCCCCATATCGGTTAGCATCATCTGAATTACAAGAGTTGATGAAACAATTACAAGAACTCCTTGATAAAGGGTTCATCCGCCCAAGCATCTCCCCGTGGGGTGCACCAGTTCTTTTTGTTAAAAAGAAAGATGGAAGTTTTAGAATGTGTATTGATTATCGAGAATTAAATAAGGTGACTATTAAAAACCGATATCCTTTACCTAGGATTGATGATTTATTTGACCAACTACAAGGCGCGTCTTGGTTTTCAAAGATTGATTTAAGGTCAGCGTATCATCAACTAAGGATAAAGGAGGACGATGTGCCTAAGACAGCGTTTCGTACTCGCTACGGTCACTGTGAGTTTCTTGTGATGTCTTTTGGGTTAACAAATGCACCGGCGGCGTTTATGGATTTAATGAATCGGGTATGTCGACCTATGTTAGACCGTTCGGTTATTGTTTTCATTGATGATATATTAGTGTATTCTAAAAGTGAAGAAGAGCATGCGCGCCATTTACGAGAGGTTTTGGAAACCCTTCAACAAGAAAAATTATATGCTAAATTTTCAAAATGTGATTTTTGGTTACGAGAAGTGCAATTCTTGGGGCATGTTGTAAATGCAAATGGAATTCAAGTAGACTCCTCAAAGATTCAAGCAGTAATGAAATGGAATCCTCCAAAAACTCCAACTGAGATTAGAAGTTTCTTGGGCCTAGCAGGGTATTACCGGAGGTTTATTCAAGACTTTGCCAAAATAGCTTCTCCGTTGACTAAACTTACTAGAAAAGGGATTATTTTTAAATGGGATGTCGAACAAGAAAAAGCGTTTCAAGAGTTGAAATTGAGATTGACGCAGGCACCAATACTAGCATTACCCGAGGGGAATGAGGATTTTGTTGTGTATTCTGATGCGTCCTATTTTGGGTTGGGGTGTGTTCTGATGCAAAGGGGTAGAGTGATAGCTTATGCCTCAAGACAACTGAAAACACATGAGATGAACTACCCAACACATGATTTAGAGCTGGCCGCAGTGGTATTTGCCTTGAAAATTTGGAGGCATTATCTTTATGGTGTGAAATGCACTATTTTTTACCGATCATAAAAGTTTAAAATATTTCTTCACTCAGAAAGAGCTTAATATGAGACAGAGGCGTTGGTTGGAATTATTAAAGGATTATGACTGTGAAATCCTATATCATCCTGGGAAGGCTAACGTGGTAGCGGATGCATTAAGTAGAAAAGATGAGTATGAGCCTATTAGAGTAAAAGCGATGAGAATAACGATTAACTCAAGCATAATCAAGCGGATTAAAGAAGCGCAAACGGAGGCACTCAAAGAGGAGAATTGGAAACGAAACCGTATTCAGGGTCAAGTGCAAATCCTTAAGGAAGACAGTTATGGATTAAAAACAATGAGGGGACGAGTGTGGATTCCTCCAGTTTGTTCAGTAAAAGAATTGATACTGGATGAGCACATAAATCTAAGTATTCGATTCACCCAGGAGCTACTAAGATGTATTGTGATTTAAAAGTGAATTATTGGTGGCCAGGAATGAAACGTGATATCATTAAATATGTGGAAAAGTGTTTAACATGTTTACAAGTAAAAGCAGAACATCAAAAACCACATGGTGAATTACAACCTTTAGAAATTCCAGTTTGGAAGTGGGATCGTATAGCCATGGATTTAATAACAAAGCTTCCAAAAACCCGAAAAGGGTATGATACCATCTGGGTAGTAGTGGATAGATTGACAAAGAGTGCTCATTTCATTCCAATTCGGGAGACTTACTCATCGGAAACAATGTCAGAAATATATATCAAGGAAATTGTGTCTAAGCATGGTATACCTATATCCATAATATCAGATCGAGATGTTCGATTTACTTCGAGGTTCTAGAGAAAATTTCATGAAGAAATGGGTACCAAACTGTTGATTAGCACCGCATATCACCCACAAACAGATGGTCAAAGTGAGAGGATTATCCAAATCCTAGAAGATATGTTGCGCGCGTGCATTATTGATTTCGGAGGTAGTTGGGATACATATCTACCCTTGGCAGAATTTTCTTATAATAACAGCTATCATTCGGGTATGAAAATGGCGCCATATGAAATGTTATATGGGAGGAAATGTAGAACTCCCGTATGTTGGGGAGAAATTGGTCCACGAGAGCTAGCTAGTACCGAAGTGGTGAGAAAAACTAATGAACACATTGATCAAGTACGAGCTCATCTAAAGGCGGCTCAAGATCGTCAAAAATCGTATGCGGATAGAAGAAGAAAACCGATTGAATTCCAAGTAGGAGATTATGTGTTATTAAAGGTTTCTCCATGGAAAGGTATAATTCGATTCCGAAAGCGAGGAAAGTTAGGACCGCGATTCATTGGACCATTTAAAATTATAGCTCGGGTGGGCGAGGTTGCTTATCGCCTTGAGCTACCAGAAGAACTAAGTGGGGTCCATAATACCTTTCATGTCTCTCATTTGAGAAAATGTCTAGCAGATGAATCAGCGTATATCCCGTATAAGGACTTAGTGATTGATAATAAGCTGAATTATGTGGAAGAACCTGTGGTAATACTTGACAGAAAAATCAAAAAGCTGAGAAACAAAGAGATAAAGCAAGTGCTGATACAGTGGAAGAACCGAAAAGGGTCGGATGTCACTTGGGAGCTAGAAGATGAGATGAAAGAATGCTACCCTTACTTATTTGATGCGTCAATAAGTTTCGGGGACGAAACTTCCCAAGTGGGGGAGAACTTGTAACGTCCCATTTTAGGTAATTTTATAATTTGTGTTTTTAAATAAAATGAGTGGTAAATTAGAACTAACTGAGTTAAGTTAGTATTGTTAGTGTAAATGAATAAAGTAACTAGAGGGACTACTTTTGCCAATTGAGAAAATCCAATTTATATATTAGTAAGGAGGTGTAGAACCTCCTGGAGACATTCATACACACACACGAAAGGAGCAGGAGGAAGGAAGCAAGAAACCTAGTCAAATTGAGTCGCGTTGGTGTTGAATTCAAGTTTCTAATTGTGGAATTGAGTTATAAATCACCTAGTTTCTGCATCTAACTCATAAGGTGAGTCTTAATTGGATGTTTTCTTGCTAAGTAGTTTAGTTCATGATTGGGGTGTTGAGGAGAAATTCATCTATGATCAAATTAATATGTTTTGAACTTAGAATAGTATGTATTAGATGTTCTATGTATCATGTATGCCAATTTTGAAACTTGATGGTTTATAGCAAATTAGTTATATGAAATATGTTGAGTTATAAATCATGCCCATAAGGTGTTTGATGAAATGCCTCCAAGAAGTTCAAAATATGAAAGGAAGGGCAAAGTGGGAATAAAATGACCGGTGGGTCAATATAGAGTTAATTATGCTTAAACTAGCCATAAATGGGTCATATGGATTGGTTTTATACCATATGTATGTATGTGCTAAATTAATCCTAAACGTATGTTTAGGTGAAGGAAGTATTAGCAAAGCGGTAAGCAAAGACAAAGGTTGAGTTGAAGCTTGTTTAAGGTAAGAACATTAGCCTTATAACCATATATAGTCTTATCTTTATGATTTTATTATGTTTACTCTTGAGTAAATGTGAGTTGTGAATAATGACCTATAGTAATGGTTATAGTAATAGTAAGTATACATGCTCGAGTGCATGAATTGGGTTGAAGTTACATGCGCGTGTGCATGAAATAAATATACCGGTATAGTTCACAGGTGTGTGAATCAAACCTGGAGGGGTTATAATTATATTCAGTTACGGTGGTAACATTTAAATCACTAGTGAGTGATAAACTATATTTTGGCTACTGTGTGTAAGCCTAATTCACCAGTGGGTGATAAACGTGTGGTTTGGCGACTGTGTGTATGTCAAACATAAAGATGTATAGCGAAGTGTATAGGTGTGTGATCCAAATCTAATATGCTAATCCAAGTTAGTGAATGACTAGCTTAAAAGTAGAATTTTGACCCATTTCTATTTAAATGTGATAGTGTGATTATAGAATGGGTGATAATGTGATAGATGCAAAGAGTCGAAGCTAAGAGAGTTAAAGCTTCTAAATTGAGCAAATAGAGATGTTGAAATGGACCCGGGATCATTGAAAAGTCGAAACAAACGAAACGGGTCAAAACCTTGAGAAAAAAAAAACAAAATAACAACAGCAGCAGCAGGGACGTAAGTTACGTCCATAAGGACGTAAGTTACGTCCTTAACTCATTGGTACGTCCTGAGCTACTGTCTTACGTCCTCAAATCAGGGGAATTAGGTTAAGGACGTAAGCTACGTCCTTGAGGACGTAAGCTACGTCCCTTGCAAATTTTGCTTTCGATTGGTATTTTAAGCCCCCAAATCACCTCCTAATAACCTATAAAGTGAGTATAAGAGTTCTTATTTAGTTCCAATGGACTAATGTGATAAAAGTGGTTGTTTTGTAGGAATTTTCCAAGAAGGCAAAGGTGATCGATGAAGATGCTTGTGGATCGAACAATGGGTTGTTAATTAGTTTCTTTTAAACAAACTTAACGTTATGTAAATTACATAAATGTAATTTGAGGTGTGTAAACGTTAATAGTGTGTTGACGTAGTCAAGGTTATGTGTAATAGAGTTTTAAAAGTAGAGATTTTAACTGGGACCTAAATTAAAAATCTTTTACACCTCAAACATGTTTTATAAATTATGGTAACAAGGTGGTGTGTTACATCAACTCTCCTTCTTGCAACACAATTTACCCCCAAATGCTTTTATCGGTCTATCATTGATTCAAGAGTAGTTAGAGATGTAATCCATAATTTCGATCATGATTTTATTTTAATCAGGTCGTTCTCTTGACTCCTCAGATCCATGGATACTGTTGGGGCGTTAGGAAGCCCGAACGACTTGATTTAAGGACTCTTCACGTCCATACCAAGTTCTAGACACTGTCTTCGGTACTTTGTCATCTAGGATCCCTGTCTGTTGATATCGCGGACGAAGGTCACTATTAGAGAACTACAGTGTTCGCGGTAACTAATCGAACGAATTGCTGATTCTGGGAAGAGTACGTCAATCCCTCACAGTCGGCCTGGCTCGGTACGCAGTAAACGAAGCATACGCGAGGCAACCGATCCTTCATTTTGACAATGATGTTAGTGCTTCCATTGTGGACGGCTTGCCCAAATGAGACCCTACTCTATAGTCTTGCACCTGACTTGATGGTTATTTCCTTTCCGAAGGTTCTAGCTGATAAGACGTTCTCACCATCGTTGTAGTTCCAGGAATTTGATCTATTTAAGTTTCCACTTGTCAAATTGGGGTAAGTTGAACCGTCGTTAAGAAGTACCTCCAGGGAATCTCATACTACCGGGGTATCTTCCATCTTCCCATTTACTGTTTTCCTTTCCACTGTAGCACCAGTTAGGTTTTCTTGATTTCCTTGTCTCCCGTTCATATTTCACTAATAGTCTCCAAAGCTTCTACGGTCCTTCTGTGTTATGCACTAATGGTTGAGGTGAAGTAACTTTCACTATTCCCCAAGCTACAGTGCCCGCTCTTCTATGGTATTTGCCCATTATGTTGGCTTCACGTGACACGAACATAACATTTCTTTTGTCAACTTATGGAATCGGTAAGGATGAGCAATAAAGTAAATCCATTCTCATACTTGTTCCCACTCCAACGGTCAATGCTTATATCTTGACCAAGGAGGTTACGTACTTGTTCGGAACCGTATATACTCAATCCTTTCTACCCCATGGTAGTGACTGGCCTTCTAGTGGCTGATCGCCACTCTTGTCTTTCAGTTCATGATACTGTTCTTGAGGTCTATATCCATTTCTGCGTTCTCGATGCAACGGATTGAAACTATTGTTCCAGCAACCTGCCAAACTCCTTCGATTTGGGCGTCTCAAACTATCCATCTGTAACTATGCCAGATAATCATACAGCCCAGCCCAGTCACGTCCCCGGTATAACGAAGGTGTTTATATATAGGGTTCCCCGCAACGTTCCAACCACACCCACGTATACCGAGGACGATGTCCAAACTGGTCATATGACTCCCGTCACTTCCTTCCAATCATGTTAGAATCTGCCAAGGAGCAATAGTACTCTGTACACAGTAAACACGTTCACCGAAGCGAAGGTGAAAGAAATGTCCCATAGATGTCAGGTTATGAAGCCCGATGTGATCCTTGCTAAGGCTTCCGATTTGCTTGTATGTGTTCTTGGATAACCGATTTCGGTGCTTATCACCTAAAATTATCATGATAATGGGGATTCTATCTTTCCCCGAGCATGAGAAGGATTCGTACTACTATGACCGTTATCCCACGAAACGGTTTGCCGGGTCTCGCATGCACGGCAAATTACAATTACGTGTGCACCCGTAATGATAATTTGCATTGCATAGTCGACTCAGCTTCCCTTTCGGAGTTAACTTGTCCTGCTGAGTACAGAGGAACGCCCGAAAGAGCATTCATTCTAGCAAAGGACGTCTAGGTAGTCCGTTTTGTATAATCTGATGTACGGAATTGTTGTCATCTAGCCCGACTATGCCGTGGGTCTTGGCTGTTGTTGTTAAATAGACTGCCATGATCATGCTGTAACATTCAACATATAGGTCGTACACAAAATTTTGCAGCACTTAACTCTCCTTAATAAACGTATGTGGTAGGATTTGACCCAACTTTCAATGCCCTTTAAAAGAATTCTTACTGTCATGTCAATCCCCTAGTCGAGTTTACAACCGCACGCATGACAGAAGAAACTCCTTTTCTGAGGCCTTCGTAAGGCACGACACATAATATAACAGCCCAAGATCTCCCAACCGGGTAGTCATAGTTGGCACATAACGCGGGCATCACCGCACAATGGATAATTCATAGCATTGATATCATTCAACTTAAGCGAATCATGTAGATTACTCGTGCCCATAAATTAATGGCATTCCGATATTCGTTCACCGTAGTATCCAAAGATGTTAGTATAGCATTCTCTTTTAGTCTGACAAGTCTGATTAAGGCACACAAAGCGTCGAAAGAGACGAGGATAAGTTAAGTCTTGGGGCTCCGTTTCTTTGTTCTAACTCGCACGTCACCGGACATGGCTGTCTTTACTGTCAAATGATTAGAGGGGCTCTGATGCTGCTCCGAGTACTCACCCCACAGGCTATTCTCATCAACGGACATTTCAAATCTGATGTGGTTGGCCGAGAATTCCCTCTTCTTTGCCGTCATATGACTTACTAGTCCTGTTTCATCCAGTCATTGCAACCCTCTGGGTAACCTGACACTCAGGGTCCCGCCTTGGGGCATTCTTCGCGACTCCTCACACTAGGGTTCATTAGAATTGGTTGGGACGGCAGGGATGGCCGATGTAGCCCGCATAATAGACAGTTCTCGTACTACAGGGTTGTCTTTCCCTTCTCCTTTAAAGTTAATAGACTTTACTTTCTCAAGCTCGGACTTAGTGCCCGAAGTCTCACGTAGTTATTGTTCCATGATGATTCCTCCGGGTCCAGTACCCGCAGCTTGTAAAGTAATGCGATGTGCAGTATAGGTCGTCCTATAAGGAGAAGGTATAGATTCATTTCCTCAGGGTGATATAGATCAAGCAGTGATGTAATAGAATAAGTAAAATAAGAGGAACGAACATGCAATATCAGAAGCATACAGTCCTAGCATGCATTCTACATGAAAGTTCCTAGGTTATAGTCTAGATCAAGTGAATTGCCTAATTCTCTATAACCAGTGCTCTGATACCAATCTGTCACACCCCCGCTAGTAGCGGAAACACGAGGATGCGACGGACGGGATCGTCATAACACATTGGGGGTCTAAGAGAATCACTATAAGGCGTTCTTCGTAAATGGGTCATGATATGAACAAGTGTCAAGATCAATCACTCCATTACGAATAACCAATGAAATATGTTCACCAAAAGTTTCAACAAAAACCAAATAATCCAAAACACAATAAATAATCCAAGATCCAACAAACACACCATCAAAACATCCAGACATAATTGGTCCAAAAGTGCCATAAATAAATAAGACCAAATAAAAGTCCAAAATAGTCTAATGCTCCCGAGAGAGCGGTCCCATCTAAGTCCACATCCATTCCACTTATGCATTGTTACCTGAAAAGACATGCTCATAAAGGTCAACATACGTTGGTGAGTTCACAGGTTTAATGTACAAAACATGTCGTGTATCCATGTAAAACAGAAAAGAGAGTGTGTGAGTAAGAGAACATAGTAGCCATAGAATCCATACAAATCAATAGTCATGCCCATGTCCACAACCGGATTATATTCACCCAAGGGCTCGCACAAGGCCAAGTTGGTCTTAGCTAGCATACCAACAACAAGGGTGGGGTGTCAGCCCGTTAGTACTAACAATACCTCTCCACGACATTCCAGTCCACATACAGTCCAAGTACAGATAGCACATTTGTAAGAACTCTAGACCCAATCCTATGGTCCAAACCACACACAAGTTGTTTATAACACGGCGTAGAACAAACATTTGAGCAAGCTTTTCCCCCAAGAAAATATAGTAAAAAGGGGCCGTGAAACTCACCTTGAAGTGCAAAGAAAGATACTTGAGCAAAAGCTTCAAACAATGCGGGTAACGATTGAGCAAACACCTATGATATTGTTAATTAAGTTTTCAAACACGTTCAAAGAGAAAAGGAGTATGTTCGGTCGGTTTCGGGTCGGTTCGGGTTAGTTGCGCGTCACACAATAATAATATGTATAATTCATACAACTCAAAATTCTATATTAGTAATATGTTGATAATATTAATAATAACAATAATAATACTAATAATGATAACCATAATAATGATGATAATAATAATAATAATAATAAAATAATAATACCAATACACACCTTTACATACACGATTCACACACAAATGTATTTATATACGTGAACAACACTATGCGTTTCCGCATACAATCCATATACACATACGAACAACCACACACGACATCATCTTTACTCCTTTATAATGTATGAAGGAAGGGCAGAAGAGTAAATTCACTGTCCCCTGTAAGATGCGCTCCTTCTTCTTCCTCTCCACTGTTCCTCTTCCTCTCCAATGTTCCTCTCCATCGCCTCCATTCAATTCGTCTGCTTAAACGTTGTGTAACCCCTCGCAGTGAATGACGTTGTACAGTAAATGCTGCTTCATGGCGGAATTGAAGTCCCCCACTCAACCCACCGGTTCGATACCAATGCCCACCACATATATATACAGGCAGGGCTTCCGAATGACCCACATGATACCCAAAGCGAAGGAGACAAGAACCTCCACAACCATCTATTTCTTGATGAAGTCTCCTCTTTGAATTGTGAGGGGTGCTCTTAAGATCATCGTTTTCTGGGCTTAAAGGTGCGTTTTCCTTCAGATTTAAGCTTCGATTGATGAATCTGATCATATTAATATTTGAAATTCACAAGTGGGTTTTGTGGGTGTTGTTTGATTGTTTCTGTAAATTCATGTTGCTTTGTGTAATCATGAGTATGAATGTTGGGTATAATGGGTTCAGACCCACAATTTTAGGGTTCTCTTGATTAGTTGTTGATTGGGTTGTTTATTTCTCTTTGTTAGAATGATTATTTGGATATCTGTTTGATTAATTGGATTGGTGGACTCCATTGCTATTTATGCCAACTTTAATGACTGTTTTGAGAAGTAAAAAGTGGTTCCAAACAGGGAAAATGTGTTTGATTGATTACTAACTTCACAACTAAACCAGTGTTATTGGGTCTCTTGATTTTAGGTAGAATTCTTTCATTCTCGGATAGGTTGATTATTGAATAATTGTGTGTTTTCATTGATTTTAAAGTTGTACTAGACAAGAAGACATCTCTGCAAAGCCTAAAGTTCCAACGAATTATCAGGTTAAAGTTCTCGTTTAGTATGTTTAGGTTTTCATTTCTGGAATTATTCTATTGTTATGTGCATCTGCGGTTCAATATAGCTATTAATGCTTATGCTTAACCAAAATATAGTTTTGATCAACTTTGAGGTAAAAAGATGGTAATGGTTTGGCACTACGCATTAGGGCATGCTTGAAATATGTTTCTTATGCATATACTTCTATTGTTGGTGTTCATTTTGGTGGATTTCTTTGGTTTGTGGGGAATATAGGAACAATGTAACAAGTTTGTCAAGATGGGGAAGAAACATTATTCGAAGGCTATCAATTGTTATACACGGGCCATAAATCAGAAGGCCTTAAGTGGCACCGAGTCCTCGATACTTTTCTCTAATATAGCACGTGTTAATTTACTACTCGGAAATTATGGGCGTGCTCTTTCGGATTCAGAGGAAGCCATAAAGTTGTCCCCAACAAATGTTAAGTTTTTTCTTTCAACTTGTTGTTTACTTTCTGTGACTTCTTCTCAAATTCTTATTAAAATGTGCATATGTGTTTGTTGGTCCTAGGCTTTTTATAGAGCAGCTAAAGCATCATTATCTCTCATAAGTTGGTTGAAGCAAAGTCCTTTAGTGAAAAAGGACTCGATCAGGATCCAAATAAGGAAGAACTAAAGAAACTGAAAAAACAAATTGATTCTCAATTATCAGAATTCAGAACTTCAACAACGTGAGGCTCAAGTTTCCAAAGCTCTGAAAACAGCTAAGGTCTTGCATCTAGCTTATATAGTTATCTTTGGAGGGTCGGGTGGATTGACAAGGGGTTTGGGTTGAAACAGGTTGGGCTGACCCGTAAAAAACTTGTCCATTCTTTTGTAAAAAATGTTAATAATTATATAAAGCACTAAAGATTACAAGAAAAATAGTATTACAAATTTGCAATACCATGTTACCTATAGATAAAATGATTTCAAGATGTTGTATTCATTAGAGATGCGGGGTCAGATGGCTTTCATGTTTCAACCCTTTCAGCTCATTTGACCTCTTTTATACCAGAAATAAGAGGAATCAACCTATTCATAAATGCATTATTTGTAATTTCAACTCTAATAATCACCCTCCAGTTTTGCTTTTGCTTTTATGTTTTTTATGGTTGTCTAATCTTATTTTCGCAGGACTTAATGTCAGCAATTGAAGAGAGAGGATTAAAGATTGGAAAGGCTATGTTTCAAGAATTAACTGGATTGAGAAACCAATCTTAGATAAAGATCATATAAGCTCTTTCTAACGGGACATTTATGTAGTTCATTTAGGTATATAAATGTAAGTGTTTGTTGATTTAAATAAGTAACCAACATTTTGTTTCTATCTTGTTCCAATACAGTTTAATATGAAAATAGTGGGAAGGTGTTCTTTGTTTTGAGGAATTTTGATGATAAATAAAAGGTGAGAACTTTATTAACTGGCCGGAGTTCGATTGGGGGGGTCACGGCTGCCCTCTCTTCTCTCTCTCAGGTTTTTGCTTTAAAACCCTAAAATGGAGAATAAGTGGTTTATATAGTAGGGTTAAAGAAATGGTTCGTTAACGGTCGGTTCGTACGCGTTCGGTTTAGTTTTTCACGTATCGTTATAAATTTTGCTTCTCGTTAGATACCATTATACAAAATGTTATAAATATTCCGAGGTTATTGATTTGACCGTATTTGAAACATGCCGGATAATTAAACGAGTTCGTAACTTACCGCGTATTTAACATGTTCAAAGGTTTTACGCGTTTTCCTCGATTGAGAGTTAATATAATCATTTTGGTATCAAAATATATGCAATTAAGTATTAAAATTATATTGTGTATGTTAACTTCCCATGTCAGTCGCGTTATAACCTTATCTGTCCAATTCTCAGGTTTTGACCTAATTCCAGACCGACGCACGTCACGGTTGCGTTTCAGAACGCGTTTATTCAGGAAAAAACGTATCACTCACCCGCGTTTATTCCGGAAAAAACGTATCACTCACCAATTTAATATTTTATGATAATAAACAATGATTAGATGAATATTCACGGAGTTACAAGGCTAGGTTGTCATAACAAACGTCAGTTAAATGCCGGTCAAAACCGGTATTCGCGTTTCACTTACGTATTTCCGTTGCTTATGCATGTTTGATTAAAAATATTTTAGAAAGCATTATTTATGATATTAGTTAAGATTAACAATGATTTATATTACATGACAAGCCATTATAAGAATTTCTAATGGAATTCAGACGTTAGTACGCGTTAAATTACAGGATTTTCCCCGGTATGGGTTCTGAATCTGTTTTAGTTTGGATCTTTCCATAGTTATTTCAAATCACATAATAATTCATTGTTTCATGGTTTCTCATTTACTTAGTTCGTAAACATGCATTTGGGCCTTAAATGGGCCTTGTTTGTAAGTTCAGGCCCTTATTGGGCTTATTGGGCCCAAAAGGCTAGTTTCGTTTTGCAAGATTTCTTTCATACGTCCAACTTAATTCGGACCTTTATTGAGTTTTATAATGTTTTGAGGTTTCCAATTGGGCATATTTCAGAGGTGTTACATTCTCCCCTCCTTTTAGAAATTTCGTCCTCGAAATTTTTGTATCGCTAACATTGTTTCCGAGTGTGATACACTCATAGCATGAATCTTGAGGATTTGAAGTTGTTTAGCTGAGCATTCCAAGACAATTATTGATAATCGTATATCAAATAATCGGGTTTGATCTATATTCAAGTAACTATCCGAATGTTAGAATCATGCTTGATAGAATTAGTGAGTAAAATCATGAACAGATTTTTGGCTTCACAATCGGATCATTTTAACATTTGTACATAATTAACAGGAAGAGATTCTCCACTGTGGTTCAATGCACCGACCTACAAGGTAGATCTAGCAAGGAAACGATTCCCAAAATCCCGATGGTGTTACCGTCCTCACTGAGAATCTTAAGAATGATTAAAAAGAAGAGTATAATAGCGTGAATGCCTTTAATTAGACAGGATAATCAGGATACAATAGACTAAAAAGTTTCAAATCAAGAAGGATTTTGTGACAACCCGTATTTTTCAGTTTAACATCGCTTCCTCTATCTAATCTTCCATCGCTATTTTATAATTAAATAAACTTTAATTATTATTATCATTAGTACATAATTCTAATTAATATCTTCAAATGGAAACTTGAAAACTTGAAGGACCAATTGTGTGTTTGACCCAAAGTTGGATTGTTTTGCAAAATATATATATATATATATATATACATACACACCTCCCTCCCTTAACCGACACCCCTCACCGACCACTCCTCCTCACCGACTCTCCCTCTCTTAACCCCCCCTTCCTGACCGACCTCCCACCTTATCGCAGCCTCCTCCTCTCTCACGACGAGCTCCCGTGCGGTGATCATCAATCATCCGGTGACTCCCTGCACCTCCGGCAACCCTATACCAAACGGTTCCCATTCCCGACGACTTCTCCATCACCGACCGCCACCCCTCGACAACCGGTCGCACTCCGGCAACCACAGATCAACCAAAACAGCCCTGTACGGTATGGTTTTCTCGCATCATTCTTTACTCGTGTTCATCCCGGTACGATTTCGGGTGTTTCGGGTTACGGTTTTCAGTTCGGGCTACGGTGATCGGGTTATTACGTTTATATGCTTATCGTGCGTGTGATGCGTGCGGTCTGTGTGTGTGAATAGAAGAGCGATCCATGATGAATGTTTCTATTATTTATGTTTCGATGGATTGATTGTTCATGTGTTCAGTATGCATCTTGCGGGGGTTATTTGGTTTGGCTCATTGTGTCCGGTTTGGTATTCGTGCGCATGTATGCATGATAGGTTGCGGTTCCAGCATGGACGCATCGATTTGGGTCCCGAAAGCTCTGTTGGGTATGCTCTGTTGGTTGTGTACGGATATGGATATGTATGGGTTCAACCGGGAGTGTGTGGGTGTTTCTTACTTTGCATATGTCTGTGGTCAATCGGGTACGTGTATGTGTATATGTACCGATTGTGTGTGTGTGATTTGTGTTTGTTGTGGTTCTGTACATGTGTGGGTGTTCTGTTCTGAAGGGAGAAAGATGGGGAGGTGTGAACGAATACTAGTGTGCACCGTGGGTGTGTTTTGCATGCGTACGTGTCCATGCATGTATATGTGTCTGTATACTACAGTTTTCTAATATATGGATGTATGTGCACATGGGATGCATGAGTTGTGTGGTAATGGTGGGCACATGGAGGGGCTTTATAGTGGACACATGTGGAGATGTGTATGTTTTAAGAATCTCTAAGTTATATGTATGTATTAATGTATGTGTATATGAATGTAACCATATGTGTGTTATCTTGAGTATGTAAACATATGGGTTTCTAAGAATAAATTATGGTTGCTTATGCATGCATGTGTGGGTTAGTTTTTAAACAACTAAATTGGGTTGTATATTTTGTGTATTTTGACAGGGTGTGTCAAAATATTTTATATTTGGTATTAACTAGTATGAATTATTTTCACTAGTGTGCAAATATATATATAAGGTATATTTGTGTATGCAACGGGGCAAACGTGGGTAATTGAGTTATATAATTATATGATTTTGTATGTGATGGCGTTTGCTTGTACGTGAAAAAGTATGACCATAACCGACACCGTAACCGAGCCATGAACGCGAAACCGTACACCGCCTATGTTGTAATAAATATTTATTAATTATATACATTAACTGGAATTCAGGTTAACTGGAGACTTAATTCCCATTTCTACGTTACTTTGTTGCTGTGCTTTTGAGATGAGTTTACAGCCCCACTTTTACTTTATACTCTTTTTGGGGAAAAAAACATGTTGCTTTCATAAACGTTATATTACATTGGTTTTTGTAATATTGCATATACCTGATACTATGGTGTTATACTTTGCCCTTCGGACCGTTAAAATGCAAATAGCGAGGTGATTGTTAGTAGATTTACAGGTGATTGTTAGTAGATTTACTGGGATTGACATACCCCGCCCGGGCTAGTCGGCTAGCTTGACTGGAGGTCAAACGGGTGAACGGTCAGCCTGTTACAGTGTTGTGGTGGGGAAACCACAGCCGGGCCTACATTATTACTATTGATTACATGTCAGCTTGGTCGCGACTTCATACACATAGTGATTGCCATGGGCTAACTACCCATTATATGCTTTGATTACTAAATCCGGGAATTACATTACTAATACTTACTGTTTTCTGATAAACCTGTGAACTCACCAGTCTTGTACTGACTTTGCATGTTTTCTCTCAGGACATTGATGCGGCACGTTTAGGGGCACAACATCCACTGCATATCATTCGACTTTCATCCCAACTGTTTTCAAGATTTAATTTCATGTACTTTACATAAATTGGATTGGACGCGTGTTTGCGTGTTCCAAAACCGTTGTTAAATGTTTTCCTTTTTTCGTTTCCGCATACTTAAATACTTAAATACAAGTTGGTTTATTTCATTATTACTAAGAAACTATTATGTTTTGTAATTATCGAGTCGTTTGGTGTAACTGATGCTTATCTGAGATCCTGGTTATGTTACACGCCTAACGGTAAAACCCCGTTTGTGGAAATTGAGGGTGTGACAGAGTGGTATCAGAGCATTAGTTATAGCGAACTAAATGGACTTTGCATCTCATTTGCATTGCATTTTAGACTATAGCTGGATTTGCATTAGTTACACACACACATAGATTACTAAACTGTGTTTACTTAATTTGGTTGCCTAAGAATTTTTGCTTTAACTTATCCTTGTGAGCTTACGACAACAGGGATGGTGGCTCCGAGTTACTGTGAGTCACGGGAGGGGTTACTTATGAATTTACTGAACTTTACTGATCCTTTCGTATACTTTGATTGATCGACCCCGATATAATACTTACATATTTGGTACTCCTTTCGTTGATGACCACTGTACTTGACAAGATATGTTAGCCTGATGGGAGGAACGGGGGGTGATCATGCAAAGCAAATCACCATTACGGGTGCACACGTAATTGTAATTTGTCGTGCATGCTAAGTCCGGTGAATTTGGTCGGGTGGTAACGTTGTAGTCAGTATAAGTTATCATTTCTACACCTTGAGCAAGAAAGTCTCGGTTTTCATAGAACACAGCTACTGATGTGAAAACTATCTACCATTCTACTGATGTGCTTAAACGGTCTATAAAAATAAACTAAATTAACTAACCTAGACTTAAACGAGACACTC
The DNA here is from genome assembly GCA_024085815.1 of Flaveria linearis. NCBI lineage: Eukaryota > Viridiplantae > Streptophyta > Magnoliopsida > Asterales > Asteraceae > Flaveria > Flaveria linearis. The sequence goes on along the minus strand of JABSNV010000530.1, from coordinate 34,741 downwards.
AAATTTTACCCTAAACGACCTAGACCTAGAACACAAATAAGCAAGTGTACCTATCGCGTGTAGAACAGATTAAGGAAGAACGGGAATCGAACCCACGAGACACTAGAAATAGAAAAACCTAGATTCAACTAAAGGAATAACAATTAATTATAAGATTGGGGGGGTTTTCAATTAGCAACTAAAGACTAAAATTAATAATTAAAAGAAATGAACTAAGAAGTGCAGAAATGAACACAAAGATGACTGATTTAAAGGTACTGATTAATTGAATGAACACTATCTAGATAGAATCCTAGTTGAGATGCATGAATGTAAGAATGGTTCAGAATTATGAATGGGTTGGTTTTCTAAAGGTACATATCCTAAGGAAGACTTAGTGGATCCCAGACCATTTACCGGGTGTGACCAAAATGACCCCTAAAGACATGTGTTATGCTTACCAACGGCTAAGTTTTCCTTCCAGTTAACTAAGCGATATTAAAGTACCAGATAGGTGTTGGACAAACTAGTCTAACATACCACAAACATTTAGCATGCAAGAGGTGACTTGATTATGGTCTAATTAAACATGATTAACAAGATTATCAAATTACCAGATTTGAACTGCTTAACAGTTATCAATTAACCTAGAATCTAATAACCAAGATCAATCAACTAACCTTTATCTTCCAATTTCCAGTTAAGATACACATTGATTTCTTATCCAAGTACACATGCAATCCTAAGACTTTACTACGTCTAGCAAAATCCCTAGTAAACCACAAACACCAAGTCATGTGCTAGATATGATAACCACAATTGAAAGACATTCATAGGCTAATCATATAGGATAAACATGCATTCAAGAACAGAAATCAATACATAATACTCATTCAATTCAACCAAAATCAAGTCTTTTACAATAATATCAACCATTCATCAATTCAACCATTCAAACATCCACAATCATCAACTAATCATCATTCTAGATAGTGTATAAAGACTTAGCTACTCATAATCAGATCAAAACAGTGACAAAACTCAGATTCAATCAAGTTATACATCATGTTCAAATAATCAAACAATAACGACAGAGATTAAAACCCGAAATCAAGAACGTTGATGATCCTAGCTTCAATTCTTTGCTCCAATGACTCCAATATGCTCAAAATCGCCTCTCTCCTTCGTCTTCAGCCGCTCTTAGTTGTTATTTCGTAATTAGGGTTCAAAAACGACTTAAACAACACTTAAACATGTTTTTCACGTCTGAGGGCCCTCGCGTCGCGCGAGGGAAAACCAATATCCCCGTCGCGCAGCGCGAGGGGGTTAATTTCTTGAAATCTGACGCGGTGGCATTTTTGTAAATAAACTGAACTTCTGAAGTCCCTCGCGCTGCGCGACAGGAAACCAATACCCCGTCGCGCGACGCGAGAGGGGGGGGTTTTTTCCAAAATGTTTTCTTCTTTTCTGTTGACTCGTCTGTCGCCCGCAACGCACCGGAACCATAGTTTTCTTCAATTAAGCATATTCCACCTTCTTTTACTCAAAAACCTACACAAACACGAAATACTAAGTAACAACTAAAATGAGACGAAATCTAAGCTAAACGACTCGAAAAACGAATAAAATGTGCATAGAAAATCGATGTATTTTGCAATACATCAAATATCCCCACACTTGACCCTTTTTCGTCCCTGAAAAAAAAACATTTTATCATATATTTACAATCAGAGACTTGAAACCAATTAGGAACAAAATAAGTTGAAAAAGAAATTGAATCTTGGTTATTGTTTAACAAAACATCCTAGCACTAGCAAATCAGGTCCTTTTATCATGTTAGCTATTAAGTTCAAGTGAGTAAACTGGGTATGTCTAAAGGATCTCACACCTAGGAAACCACTAGTTACCAGTGTATATTTTTAATGAAAGGCAGAAGTCAAACCATTTAGGTTGTTCTAACCGCTATAACCTGAAAAACTAACATATCTAATAGAAGCTCATATTCACATGTGAAAGTGAATGAAATGAATGATATGAACATATACAAATCTTCGGGTTAACCTACAGACTCTAGACCACAATGTCCACAAATTGCTCACAATTTGTCACTCACACTCGGCTAATTTCTGGAACTAGTGTAAAGGCACTAGCATTTTCTGTGTACACTCAAAACCAAACATAACAGGATATTATCATAAGCTTGTAAAGGAATCCAGTCTCCACTTCTACGAACGAAACTTGCACAAATCAAGTAGGACTTAATAGGGCTGTAACGAGGCTAAGGTTTAGGGTAGGAAACACAAAGGAAAACAAACGAAAGGTGATTAGATGGACACGGTTTTACTAGGCCAACACAATGAACAAATACTAAATGAAACAAAACCGGATCATACTATGGATCCATATTCACTAAACACCACTAAACATCCATACTTGCGTCTTTTTCTTTTCTTTTCTCTCTTTTTTTTTTTTTTTTTCATTTTTTTTTTTTTTTTTTTTTTTAATGTGGAAACACCCGTATAGCATTTCGTTCGCGGATGTAACCTGTTAAATAAAAATTTAAATTAAAAACTAGAAAGTTGAGGTTACCGTCACAATTTGATAAATGTTAGACTAAATCTCGCCCGAATGGAGATTGAGTACGAGCGAGATGGTCTTGAACCTATTAGAATCATAAAGTAATACCCCAAACACAAAAAGAACTCAACTAACCTAAAACATGCAAAAAAAAAAAACAAACAAACACAAATAAGCATAAAACCTAGAAAAGACTCATGTTACACACACATCTACCCCATCGCGGCACTTTAATTTGTCCTCAATTAAATCTCAAGTGCCCATCAAATGAAACCAAGCGATCCCGAACCTTATAATTTAAAAATGATGACAATTGAAAATTTTGGTTCGGGTTGTTAAACTCCTCCTAAGAGAAAAGGATTTACCCAGAAAATTTCCGGTTTCAAAGCATACAAATGCGCCACCATATCAACAATCTACTATTTATCATGCAAGTTCGCAGAAAACAGATACACCTATGAACAGATACAGAACAAACGAACCATCCAATGAAATAAACATACTTAAACGGAATACATAAGCAAACGAACCCGTGCAATAAGCAAACCTATGAACTTAACAAACGAACAGACAGAAAACTTCACTAGATGTATAACTTGAAATAAACAAACGAACTTAGGTGTAACTGTTAATGCACCATCCAAACAAACGAACTTAACTAGAATAAGCAAGAACCATCCAAACGAACTATCAATGCATCCCGGCTTAAACAAGTGCAATAGGATGTACCGATTCCAGAAAACAATCACAATGTATCAAACCTATGAACTTAACTCCACCATTATATGCTAAAAAACATCAACTTGTGCATCCCATAATCACCATAAACTAGCAAATAACTTAAACTAACACCAAATCAGAAAACTAAACTAGAATAAGAACAAGAAATCTTACCTGAACTGAAGATGTGATTGAAATGGAAGTGAAAATTGAGACTCTTGAACACAAAAACTGAACAAAGTGGTAGGTTGCGGCGGGAGAGATGGTGGAGATGGATGTAGTGGCTGCGATGACAGTGAGGATGGAGGGAGGGTGGTCGGGGCGGAGAGATGGTGGACGATGGTAAGCCGGAGATTGAGGGTGTTGTGGTGATGCGGTGGTCGGGGGAGGAGGATGGGGGCTGCTGTGTGGCGAGGGTGATGGTGGAGGATGGGGGGAAGTGGCCGAAGGATGGAGGGAGGATGGTGGCGGAGATGGAGGGTGTTGTGGTGATGCGGTGGTCGGGAAGGATGGAGGGTGTTTGTGGAAAATTAGGGCTTGAAATGGGAAGAAAAGGGGTAAAACCCGTCTGTGGGTTGTCGCGCTGCGCGACGATGATGGACAAAATCCCTCGCGCTGCGCGAGGGGGTGTTTTGGCAGAATTATATTATTATTATTTTTTTTTTTTTTTTATATTTTTTTTTTTTATATAATTTTATAAGTTTTTCCCCCAAACCTCCCAAAAACCATTTTTTTTTCTAAGCCAAAATTGACCAAGTACTTACTGGAATCCATTTTCTTCATGTTTTCCACTTTCATTCGGTTTGATTTCCTGCAAAATGACAAACACACAAAAACAAAACAAGACCAAACAAAAAAACACCTAAAAATGAACTAAAAAAAAAAATAAATAAATAAAAATAAAATAAAAATAAAATAAAAATTGACAAAGCAAGGAACAAGAAAATACAAACTCTACACTCGGGTGTTATCCCGAGCTCCTTCAATCAAGCAATTACTCCTTTGGAACCCGAGGAGTTCCACATCCTCCTCTGTTTTCTTCAACTGGACCTCCTATGTAGAACTTCAACCTGTGACCATTAACCTTCCAAGAGAAACCTGTATCATCCTGTATCTCAATAGTACCATAAGGAAACACCTCTTTCACTGTAAATGGTCCACTCCACCTAGACTTAAGCTTACCCGGAAATAGTTTCAAACGTGAATTATAAAGCAAAATTTATCCCCACACTCAAAGTCCTTACCGCCCTTCAACTTCCTATCATGCAAAGCCTTAGTACGCTCCTTATAACTCAATGATCTATCATAGGCCTCTTCCCTAAGCTCATCTAACTCATGTAACTGGAGAAATCGGTTCCTACCCGCCTTAGACAAATCAAGATTGACCGTCTTCAACGCCCAATAAGCTCTATGCTCTAACTCAACCGGTAAATGACACGCTTTTCCATAGATCATCCTAAAGGGAGTGGTTCCTATAGGTGTCTTAAATGCGGTTCTAAAGGCCCAAAGCGCATCATCTAACTTATCGGACCAATCCTTACGGTTTGCTCCTACAGTTTTCTCTAGTATCCTCTTGATGCCCTGTTTGCATTCTCTACTTGACCACTAGTTTGGGGTGATAGGCTGTGGATAACCTATGTGTGACCCCATACCGTGCAAGTGTCTTCTCCAATTTAGCATTACAGAAATGTGTCCCCCTATCACTAATCAACGCCTTAGGAGTACCAAACCTAACAAACAACTTCCTAAGGAACTGAACCACTACACGACCGTCATTAGTGGGTAGAGCTTGAGCCTCCACCCACTTGGAAACATAATCAATGGCCACAAGAATGTAACGGTTCTTCTGAGACACGGGGAAAGGTCCCATGAAGTCGATACCCCAGACATCAAACACTTCTACTACCTGAATCGGGTTCTGGGGCATCTCATTACGAGATGAAATATTACCGGACCTCTGACACGCATCACAACTACTCACAAACTCGAGAGCATCCTTAAACAAAGTCGGCCAATAGAAACCAGAATCTAAGACCTTCCTCGCAGTGTAACCCGAACCAAGATGACCACCTGCTAAACCCTGATGACAGTGCTTAAGGATCTCTAATCCTTCCTCTCGACTCACACATCTCCTAATCACATTATCAACTCCTATACGAAAAAGGAATGGCTCATCCCAAATATACCGTTTGGCATCTGTAAAGAACTTCCTCTTCTGTTGGCGTGTCATGCCCTTAATTACAGTTCCATCTGCCAGGAAGTTTGCCAAATCAGTAAACCACGGGAAGCCTTGCTGCTCGGCTTTCACAAAACTCAAAGACTCGTGAGGGAATCTATCTCCTATCACCTCCTCACGCAACTCCTCTCTATTCGGATCCTCCAACCTAGATAGGTGATCCGCTGCAACATTCTCCGCCCCCTTCTTATCCTTGATCTCGATGTCGAACTCAGATAGCAAAAGGACCCACCGTATCAGACGAGGTTTGGCATCTTTCTTCGCGAAAAGGAATCGCAATGCCGCATGATCAGTGTAAACGATGGTCTTCGAAAGCACGAGATAGGAACGGAATTTATCAAATGCAAAGACAACTGCTAGAAGTTCCTTCTCAGTGGTGGTGTAATTCTCTTGAGCTTCATTGAGTGTCTTGCTCGCATAATAGATCGGATGGAAGTGCTTGTCCTTCCTCTGTCCTAAGACCGCCCCGACTGCGTAATCACTCGCATCACACATGAGCTCGAAGGGTAAGCTCCAGTCGGGGGCCACTAGGATAGGAGCATTGGTCAGTTGCTCCTTCAAAAACTCAAAAGCCTTAAGACATTCCTTGTCAAAGACAAAAGGAACATCTTTTCAAGAAGACGGGTCATAGGACGGTAGAAACCTCTATACCCTCACGCGAAATCTTGTGACCTAGAACGATGCCTTCTGTCACCATGAAGTGACACTTCTCCCATTAAGCATGAGATTTGTCTCAATACACCTCTGTAACATCCTCCCGAGGTTCTCGAGACACGAATCAAATGAAGCACCATAAACAGAGAAGTCGTCCATAAACACCTCCATGGACTTCTGAAGCATGTCCTGAAAGATGGCTACCATGCACCTCTGAAAAGTAGCTGGAGCGTTACATAACCCAAATGGCATACGGCGGTATGCAAAAGTCCCGTCGGGGCATGTAAAGGTGGTTTTCTGCTGGTCCTCGGGTGCGATAGGAATCTGGAAGTAACCAGAGAAACCATCGAGAAAACAGTAGAACTGCTGACCCGACAAACGCTCCAACATCTGATCAATGAAAGGAAGAGGGAAATGGTCTTTCTTGGTAGCATCATTCAGCCTCCTGTAGTCGATGCAGACTCTCCAACCAGTCACTGTACGGGAAGGGATTAACTCATTTTTCTCATTCACCACCACTGTCATCCCTCCCTTCTTAGGGACTACCTGCACCGGGCTAACCCAATCGGAATATGGAATCGGATAGATAACTGCAGCTTCAAGGAGCTTCTCCACCTCCTTCTTAACAACCTCCTGCATCTTCGGGTTTAACCGTCTCTGAGGCTGAACTACAGGCTTGTACTCATCTTCCATGAGTATCTTATGCGTACAAAATGAAGGGTGGATACCCTTAATATCACTAAGTCGCCATGCAATAGCCTCTCTATGTGCCTTGAGCACATCTATCAACCTCTCCTTCTCAACATCCGTCAAATGGGAAGAGATAATGACGGGAAATGATTTCTCACCACCCAAGAAAGCATACTCTAAGTGAGAGGGGAGCTCCTTGAGCTCAAGGGGTCGTGGTTCTTCAACCGAGGGATTCTCTCTCTCCTCCTCGGGAACATCAACAGCAGCGAGCGACTCAGAATGCTCAACTGGCTCGCTTTCTGGGAAGACCTCATCCTCAACTACCGGGTCCTCCTCATCTAACTCGTGTGAAGGCAGCAGGTCTGCTCCACAAATGTACTCAAGACATCGATCCATTTGAGTGAAAAATGAATCAATGAAGTAAACAGAATCGTCTTGAGCACCCGAGTTCTTCATCGCCTTTATGACATCAAAGGTGACAGCCTCATCCCCTACACGAAGTGTAATCTGACCGTCATAAACATCGATCAATGCCTTCACGGTTCTCAAAAAGGGGCGTCCCAAAATGAGTGGGACCTGATCGTCAGCCTCCATGTCAAGAATAACGAAATCCACGGGGAACACGAACTTATCAACCTTCACCAACAGATTCTCCACAATGCCCCGTGGATATTTGACAGATCGATCTGCCAAAGAGATACTCATGCGCGTTGGAGTTGGATCTCCAAGGTCTAGCTTTTGATAGAGAGAATATGGCATCAAGTTGATGCTAGCCCCAAGATCAGCCAACGCGTGGTTCACAGTAGAACTACCAAACAAACACGGGATAGTGAATATACCCGGATCTGCTAATTTCTCCGGTAGCTTACTTTGAACCACCGCAGAGCAATGTGCACTAAGAGAGACAGAAGATAGGTCCTCCAGTTTCTTCTTATTAGTAAGAAGATCCTTAAGAAATTTAGCATACTTAGGCATATACTGGAGGGCCTCGATAAACGGAAGATTGACCTTAAGTTGCTTAAACAGCTCTAAGAAATGCCCATAATCCTTAGCATATTTTTGATGCTTCAGACGCTCAGGATAGGGACTCGAGTCAAATCTACCTCGGGAATCTTCTTCTCAACTAACTCTTTCTTCTTCTCAACAGACTCTTCGTTCGACGCGGTACTTGCTGGGATTACCCTCTTTTGCGTCCCCCCGGGAGTCTCCATCTCAATCTCTTCATCCATAACTTCTTCATCTTCAGGTGGTGTCACTTCCTTCTCTCCTCCTCTGCCACTACGAGTAGTCACGGCCTTTGCATGTGCATTCGGGTGTGTGTAAGTGTTAGCGGGGAGAGGACCTATCGGGTTCTGATCTAACTTCTTAGAAACCTCACCTACGACACGCTGCAAATCTAAGAAAGCGGATTGCTGATTCTTAAGAAGAATATCATGCTCATCTAGACGCTTCTGTGTAACCTGATCTCGAGTAACCAACTGGTTCAGCATCTGTGACTGGTTCATCAACAAATCCTCTATCTTCTTCATTCCATCCCCACTACTACCTGAACTACTACCTATATCACCTCCAGCAGGCTGAGTGTGCTGCCTCTGCTGGAACCCCGGTGGATTTCCTCCTGATCTCCAACCAAAGTTAGGGTGTCCTCTCCACCCGTATGCACCACTAGCTCCTCTTCCCTGACCACTAATAAAATCTACCTGCTCCTGTGCCACCAACGGCAGTCTATGGTGTCATGTCCTCCTCTGCACATCTCACATTTGTTCACACTCATCTGCAGATTTTTTATATCTTTTCTGAGGGCCTCAAGAGCAGCTGCCATGCTAGTATCAGTAGTGACCTGATGAACACCCCTCGAGGTCACGGGGGCTCTAGTCTCAGGAATGGAATTCCTGGAATGTGGACTTTGCTGCCCAGCAAGTGCAAAGCTCTCAAACATCTCCTCACACTCTTCTGCAGTCTTCTTCTCCATGATGTGACCTCCTGCTGCAGTGTTGAACATTTGTTGAGTGGAATAAGTGAGACCATTATAGAACTTCTCAATGAGTGCCCAATCAGTCAAACCGTGCTGGGGGCAACGGCTGCGCAGGTTGCTGAATCTCTCCCACGCCATGTGATAGGGCTCATCAGGATCCATTTTGAAAGAGTGAATTTGTTCCCTAAGTCTGGCAGCTCTGGAAGGAGGATAATATTTCTTGAGAAACTTATTCTTCAGATCCTCCCATGTGGTGATGGAATCCTGGGGTTGAGTCTCGAGCCAAGTGTTAGCTCGAGCCTGCAGAGTAAAAGGGAAGAGACGAAGGTAGATCGCCTCTTTCGTTGCACCATGGATGTTAAACGTATCGCAGATACGAATAAAACGTGACACGTGTCCTGGTGCATCCTCATCAGCCAGTCCATGGAACTGGGTGGCGTTAGTGATGGTGGACATCACATAAGAAGGAATTTGCCAATTGTTGGCAGCATCGACATTAGGACAGGTGATAGCAGACCTACCACCTGTGATGCCATCACTAGCTCGCTGATGGACAGTGCGCCTAGGAGGAGGGGGATTGTCACCCATTGCAGTTGAATCAGAAAAAGAAATCGGACATACCTTACTGTGTAGAATGGCTACCAAACGCTCACGAAGTGCGATGTACCTCTCGTGATACTCCCTCTCAGGTTCAGAAAATCCAGAAAACTCAGGTGGTCCTTTTGACCTAGTGTGTGGCATGCACTGAAAGAAAGAATGGAAAGATTTAGAAAGATGAACTAAAATAAATGAACTAAAGACTCTTAAAAAGAAAGAGAAATTAAAACTATTATTTATCCTAAAGGAAACTAGACTCGCTATTGCCAAGTGTCCCCGGCAACGGCGCCAAAAACTTGATGTGCTTAAACGGTCTATAAAAATAAAATAAATTAACTAACCTAGACTTAAACGAGACACTCAAATTTTACCCTAAACGACCTAGACCTAGAACACAAAATAGGCAAGTGTACCTATCGCGTGTAGAACAGATTAAGGAAGAACGGGAATCGAACCCACGAGACACTAGAAATAGAAAAACCTAGATTCAACTAAAGGAATAACAATTAATTATAAGATTGGGGGGGGGGTTTCAATTAGCAACTAAAGACTAAAATTAATAATTAAAAGAAATGAACTAAGAAGTGCAGAAATGAACACAAAGATGACTGATTTAAAGGTACTGATTAATTGAATGGAACACTATCTAGATAGAATTCTAGTTGAGATGCATGAATGTAAGAATGGTTTAGAATTATGAATGGGTTGGTTTTCTAAAGATGCATATCCTAAGGAAAACTTAGTGGATCCCAGACCATTCACCGGGTGTGACCAAAATGACCCCTAAAGACATGTGTTATGCTTACCAACGGCTAAGTTTTCCTTCCAGTTAACTAAGCGATATTAAAGTACCAGATAGGTGTTGGACAAACTAGTCTAACATACCACAAACATTTAGCATGCAAGAGGTGACTTGATTATGGTCTAATTAAACATGATTAACAAGATTATCAAATTACCAGATTTGAACTGCTTACCAGTTATCAATTAACCTAGAATCTAATAACCAAGATCAATCAACTAACCTTTATCTTCCAATTTCCAGTTAAGATACACATTGATTTCTTATCCAATTACACATGCAATCCTAAGACTTTACTACGTCTAGCAAAATCCCTAGTAAACCACAAACACCAAGTCATGTGCTAGATATGATAACCACAATTGAAAGACATTCATAGGCTAATCATATAGGATAAACATGCATTCAAGAATAGAAATCAATACATAATACTCATTCAATTCAACCAAAATCAAGTCTTTTACAATAATATCAACCATTCATCAATTCAACCATTCAAACATCCACAATCATCAACTAATCATCATTCTAGATAGTGTATAAAGACTTAGCTACTCATAATCAGATCAAAACAGTGACAAAACTCAGATTCAATCAAGTTATACATCATGTTCAAATAATCAAACAATAACGAAAGTGATTAAAACCCGAAATCAAGAACGTTGATGATCCTAGCTTCAATTCTTTGCTCCAATGACTCCAATATGCTCAAAATCGCCTCTCTCCTTCGTCTTCAGCCGCTCCAAGTTGTTCAATCGTAATTAGGGTTCAAAAACGACTTAAACAACACTTAAACATGTTTTTCACGTCTGAGGGGCCCTCGCGTCGCGCGAGGGAAAACCAATTTCCCCGTCGCGCAGCGCGAGGGGTTTATTTTCTTGAAATCTGACGCGGTGGTATTTTTGTAAATAAACTGAACTTCTGAAGTCACTCGCGCTGCGCGACAGAAAACCCAATCCCCCGTCGCGCGACGCGAGAGGGGGGGTTTTTTTCCAAAATGTTTTTCTTCTTTTCTGTTGACTCATCTGTCGCCCGCAACGCACCCGGAACCATAGTTTTTTCAATTAAGCATATTTCCACCTCCTTTTACTCAAAAACCTACACAAACACGAAATACTAAGTAACAAACTAAAAATGAGACGGAATCTAAGCTAAACGACTCGAAAAACGAATAAAATGTGCATAGAAAATCGATGTATTTTGCAATACATCAATAATCTTAGAAGAAGCTCATAAGTCGTGATACTCAATACATCTTGGTAACGACAAGATGTGTAAAGACTTAAGACAAGATTATTGGTGGCTGAGGATGAAGAAGAGTATTGCAAGATATATGGAAAAATGTTGTGCATGCCTCAAAGTTAAAGTCGAATATCAAAGACCATCCAGTTATCTTCAAAAACCAGAGATACCGAATGAAAATAGGAAAAATAATGATAGATTTCATCACAAAACTCCCTAGAGAAAGTCATAGTTTTAACTCTATTTGGGTGATAGTAGACAAATTGACTAAGTTTGCTCACTTTCTACCCGTCCGTGAGGACTATAAGATAAGAAAGCTAGCACAACTTTACATAAAAAATAGCCTCACATCATGGAGTACCCGTCTTGATAATATCATATCGAAATAACCGCTTTACCTCTAGGTTTTGGCAGTCATTCCGAAATGAGCTAGGAATAATATTAAACTTAAGTACGACCTACCATCCTCAGATTGATAGGAAGAGCGAGCATACAATCCAAACCTTGGAAGATATGTTGCACGTATGTGTAATTGACTTTAGAGAAAGTTGGGATAGTCACATACCATTAATAGAATTTTTCTACAAATAACAGTTATCATACCAGCATTAAGGCTGCACCTTATGAAGCATTATATGGCAAGAAGTGTCGTACCCTTATATGCTAGACAAAAGTAGGTGATAGCTAGTTGTCAGGTCCCGAGAGAATCCAAGCGACAACTGACAAGATAAAACAAATAAAAGAAGGATGAAAAATGTGCAGGATCAACAAAAGTAAGCCAACCAAAGATGAAGACCATTAAAGTTTCAAGTTGGAGGCAAAGTAATGCTTGGGGTATCACCCATAAAGGGGGTAATATGCTTTGGCAAGAAAAGTAAGCTTAGGACAAGATTTGTTGGGCCATTTGAGGTAATAGATAAAGTCAGGCTTGTAGCTAACAGATTAAGACTACCTAAGGAACTAAGCAAAGTGCATGACACATTCCATGCATCAAGTCTAAAGAAGTGGTTGGTTGATGAAACCCAACACATACCGCTTAAATATGTATAGATAAATGAGAAACTAAACTTTATCAAATAACATTTCAAGTAGAAAACCAAAAGACAAACAAATTATGTCACGAAGAAATTCCATTAGTCAAGATCAAATGGAAAGCAAGTCACGGTCTTCCATGAGAACTACAAGAAGACATAATAGAAAAAAAACTCACAAAGGGGGGAATGTGATACCCCTAGTTAAGCATAAATTCACGATCAAACAGGATTCCAAGGGTAGCCCCCTGATAGCGGGGCTCAAGGGGTAGCAGCCCCTGGGGTTCAGGAGGCAAAGCCTGAAATTTTTAAGAGACAAGCTTAATAAGAAAAATTTTTTAAAGGCCTATATAGACTGCAAAAGAAAAGGGTTGCGGGCCACAACAAAGAAAAAGGACTCGGACCGTATCATGGGAGGATATGAACCGTAACATGTAGGTTAAGGAATCAACTAGTGTCCGACACGTGTTGTGATGACACAAATTAGTAATTTAACACGTGTGTGATGACTCAACAATGACGCAAACCTTAACATAAACTCGTTGCAGGCCGCAATGGATATGGCGGTTCAAAGACGACTAGGAAGCTGACACGTGTCACCTTTAGCCGCCCTAAGGTGTTGCAAACCGCAACAATTTCCTGATGCGAGCCACAAACGGGTCTCAGTTTGATTCTATAAATATAAACCCTATTTTAGCTTTCTTTTTTACAACCTCTCAATACTCTCACTCTAAAATCGATCTTCGGAGCCCTTTGAGATCAAGGATTATTATTTCTCTTTTTTACCTAAGACCACACTCATAGCTTGATCAACTATGCTTAACCATGTAGTGGGTAACATGGTCCTAGCTTATGCATAGCTTGATCAACTATGCTTAACCTATAATGAGTCACCCAAGGCTAACTGCAGTGATGATTTACATTTCCTAATCTTATTCCTAGTTCATCGACTAAGCATGTCTTGGTAATCTATAAGATCAAGGATTATTATTTCTCTTTTTACCTAAGACCACACTCATAACTCAGGTGCGTTATCATGATTGTTGTATGTATACAGTATGCTCATCTAGTCAAACGTTAATAAACAAGAATGCCACGATATGTAGTATTTTGGTTTGGGTATATTGGATCCATTATACTTAATGGGGTGTTATAGAACTTAAGGGGGAGTTATAGTACCCATGGGAGGATTTATAGAATCCAAGGGGGTAATTCATTGGGCGGGTGATACCTAACATGGTGAATGCCCTTATAGGACCGAGGGGTGCTAAACGAGTTGTGTTTACGTGTTGGCGGGTCCAACCCGACCCGCACCGAAAAATTTTACACGAACCCGAACATTACTCGAATCCGAAAATCATGTCAGATATGTGAATTTCATGTTAGGGTTGGGTTGACCCGAACCCGACCTGCTAAGCTAAACTTGTTAACGGGTTCGAACCGAATCTGACCCAAACCCATTAATACTAAACCCAAACAAATAAATTCCATGTTTAGTTTGGGTCCACATAAAAAATTTACACCCCTAATGGGACAGTTTTGTCCAAATAACACACCCATACTCAACCAATTGACTGGGGGACGTAGTCTATGCGTCGATGGATTGTTATGAAAGCCATTGAAGGCACAGACCTCTGTTTGATGTAAAAGCCATATTGTGATGCATGTTATTCTACTTATTTATAAATTGTGTCTCATGAGCTCAACGGCAAAAGCTAACGTCGTTTTAAGTATACTTGTGTAGGTAAATGATCGATAAGCAAGCAGTGACGATTGTTCACCTCGGTGGGCTTTTGGAAGCATAGAAACCTTGAGACTTGTTATTTTGTAAACTTGGATGTAAATAATGTTTTGAATATTAATAAAATTTAGAAATTATTTCTGCTGATTATCAATTGTGCATTTCACCTAGTCCAGCATGTAGGTTGCTACATATAAACTACATTGTTTTTTTCCTTAGGGTTTTTTTTTGCTAGGTATTTATTTAGCAATGTATTTAATGAGGCGGTACTTAAACCATTGATGTTTGAAAAGTGTCATCCAAGAAAATACTATAAATTACTACATAGCAAGTGGATGAATTTTTTATCAAATTTGTACATGACTTTACTATACTACTTATCTACCTAATACTTTTACTTGTCTACTAAAATAATTTATATTTGTAGTGTAAATACCATCTCAACGTAGATGAGAAAAAACACATTGTATATACACTTTTATAAGCTATACATTTATTTTATTCTTCCTCGTGCAAAACTCTATAAAGTTCTATGTTATAACACCTAATTATAGTAATATTATAACATTTTTTATATTATATTATCAATAGGCTTTCTCGTTATCCATTAACAACTTTGTATTATATCAACAACATCTTGACAAATATCATGAATTCTTATTAACCTTATCGTCGTAGATTATTTCATCATCCATTAATCCATAACCGTCCTATAACCTCCACACCTCCGTGAGCATTGAGGTCCATCCCTCAACTATTATGTTCACACCCATTTTAAAAATAAGCACTGCCACATACCAAACATAGTTTGTAACTTTAAAAAACTTTCTATACAATTCTTAAATTGCATATGATCTATCGTCGTAACCTGAATATTTCAGCATACCCGATCCATTTAAACCATGATCACGAACAAGTACATAAGTACACTCTAGAAAGATAAGTGGATATAAGAAGTAATGAGATCTATCTAACTTACTTGGCTTGTAATCACCATGTGATACAGATTACGATATAGTCAAAACAATTATGTATTATAGTACAATATCTAACTTACATGGCTTGTAATCACCATGTGTTAGCTTCTAAGGGCGTGTAATGATTACAAATTCACTTCTAATGATGTGATAACAAATAAATATGTCAAGCAATATTCCACTAATAAAAAGGTCTAAGAAGGATGAGACAATGTTGTAAAAATCGCTAGGCGCTAGTAGGTCGGCGAGGTAGGGACTAGGGAGTAATCGGGATTAATCGGGATTAATCGGGATTAATCGGTTTGAAGATTTTATATGCATTTTTATAAATTATATATATAGTTAAGATTAGTATACTTCAAAAATAAATAATTAAACCATTTTGACAATATACACAATATGACAATATATAATTGACAATATACAATTGATAATATACAATAACTTGCACTTGTTGAGTAAGTTTCAGGTTTTTGTTGCAAAATTAGTAAACCATTTACCAATTATCAAACACCAAGAGTCTAAGAGATTATCACTAACCCAAAACCGATGGTTAGAACTTGGAAGGACTGTTGGAGAGCAGGTCGCTGGTGCATAGGCAGGTCGTCGGAGCAGAGCAGGTCGCCGGCATAAGGGGGTTGCCGGAGCAGATCGCCGGCGCAAAGCAAAAATATCCCGTTGACCGACTTTGACCGCCTAGAAAAAAACCTCCGATTACACCGATAAATGCCGATTACCACCGATTAATCCCGATTTCTTCCGTCTAGGACCGACTAGCGATTAATGCCGCCGATTAGCTGAAATCGACAAGCCTAGGGGCCGACTACCGATTAATCCCCGATTAATCGGCCGCCTAGCCCGATTTTTACAACACTGGGATGAGATAGAAAACTTTATCTATAATCTCTATCCCATAAGATAGAGCTGCTCTAACGACATTCAACACTAAACAACACTCTTATGATATAATATGGAGAGACGATGACTTTTGACGAGGATATGAAACAACATTGAGAGCGAACTAAGAACTCATTGCTGTTGGTTTAGGATCCTTTGTTTGAGGAGTTTTAAGGGAGGTTTGGGTGTATCATAGAAAATCAAAGTAATTTAATGTTTCTTGTTTGAGGTACGTCTTTTGAAAAAACATATAAGATATTCATTGTGATAGTAATAGTAAGAAAGCAGATAAATGACGAAACAGTTGCTTACTAAAATAAAAGTGCGACAAAATTTTAAAAGTACTACCAAATGGCGGCAAATAACTAAGTTCACAATCTTCCATATAAACGTAAAAATGCCAGAACTGGACTAAATGAAAACGAGTTGTTTGACCCAAAAAGTCAGGAAAAGTAAAACAGAAATGCAGATTATCAAACTCTCTCTTCAAAATACTTACTACAGAAGGAAATATGGGTAAGATATGAAAGATTGCATAGTACAAAAGGTCAACCATAAATTTAAAAAAGTGAAACCAAAAGGTCAACAAAAAAAATATAACTAAGGATACGGTGAACAAGAAACAGGGTGCTTGCAGTTCACAAGTAGCAGAGGTAGCTCAGGGAACATATAACATAGAATTTTGACCAAAATTCCACAAATTCCTAATAGAAACATACCTCCTAAACTAGTTGAACACTCTTAACAGTCTAACAACAAGATCAAACAACAGAAGTCTCTGAAAAGATCAATCAGTTAGTTGTTCGCTATGTGTCAATCATTCTGATAAGAGAATGGCAGGTGTTCGCCCTGGGGAAATACTATAGTTCCATGATTCTATATATAAAGAACAATCAAATGAATTATGCTCTTTTACGTATGTTGTGTATGTTTTCAAAAAGAAAACAAACAGAATGAGCGAAACTTGGTTTTTACTTTTTCAAACTATCAATCACCTTATACTAACACATCAAACTAGCTAACCATGTCCACAATGCAAGGGCAAAAGAAGTGTATCCCTTGTACAAACACTTCTAATCATCTATGCATCAATTATTTGTACTTTTACTTTCAGTAATTGTGTATGTCACTAACAGTAACAGCCCTAATTGATCTACATTTGTAACAATCACCTACTTGTTTTGGGATCAAAAAGGGTTTGACTTTTGATCTTATAAACACAAAAATACCAAAGGTTAGTTGCACAAGTGCCATGAATCAATGTGAAAATGATACAGCCCATGTGACTGTTGACCCAGCCCAGCAGACCCGACACGATATTGATCCAGGACCCGACCCAGCGAAAGAATCGATCAACAGAGCCATCGATTAAAGGGCTGGAACTTTTCAAATTGTTATTTAAGTTCCCACGTTTACTTCTTGCATGCATGTAGCTTAGTGGTGCACCCACTGATTGCAGTTTCCATTTCCTTTGCATTAGATTAGGACCCATGTTTACTTAATTGTTCCTTTAAAATGTAATTGTGTCATGAAAATAAAGAAGAAGAAAATTGCAGCAAGCTTTCGTTTCTCACTTTAGTTCTTGGAGCTCGACCCCCTCTAAGGGTTATCCTAACAGAAAACGTGTTACATACATGTATAACAAACAGTAATAGAAATTTGATTTAGAAGTGGCATATGAGTTACACTTTCAGGTGTAGAAAACTGGAGAACTGCTTACAATTAACAGATTACTAAAATGCAACCAATTGGATAGGAACATGTCTACCCTTGATTCTTATTCATTCTCTTGTTATATTGTAAAGCATCATAGCCAACACTTCTAAAGAGCTAAGTTTATCCATACAGGATGTATGAGTGTTACAAAGTAACATAAAATTATTCCTCATAGCTACTCATTCACCATCTCATCAGAAATCTTGAACAACTACCCTTTTGTCATTTCATCTTCAACATAGCAAGTAACATCAATCAATCAAATTAACTGTTTGAAAACATAGAAAAACAAATCATACCCGAATGAACACACCTCATCATTCATTCAATTGCTCAAGCTCAGCCTTCAATTGTTCAATCTTGAGCCCCATTGACCTCTGTATCCCCCCTCTCTCCTTTTCGGGCAATTTCGAAATCAATCCCTCATACATTTCAAGAACTTCTTTAACCACAGCACGAGCACACTCAGCTTCTTCATTGAAATACACTGTTTCTTTGGACTCCATCGCCATTTCGATCTCTTCTCTTGCCTCTGCGAACTTCAAGTTTATTTCATCAACAACTTTGTCGGTTTCGACATTGTAGGAGCGAGAGATCTTGAACTGGGTGTATAAGGGTTTATCAAAATAAGATTGTGAAGATGGGAAAGTTGTGGGGTGACAAAAGGGGTGAAATGATTTGGTTGTGAGTGTTCTTGAGGGAATTAGGGTTGTGGGTTTTGAAGATGGTCGAAAAGGGTATCTATTGATGAATTTGCAGAGGCTTCTTAGATGCATATTTGTGTGTGTGCGTGAAAGATGAAGAAAATGTTTTAGGGCGATGAGATTTTTACGGGGAGAGAGAGTAAACAGCAAAGTTGCAGAGAAAGAATGAAGGTTTCGGGATCGATTGCTTTATTGGGCCCGAGTCTTTTATTGGAAGGAAAGAAAGATGCATTAGGAAAAAAAATTTCAATTTCTCTTAGTATTATTAAATACTTTCCTTAAAAGTAGTTCCCACCAAATACTTAAAATAAAAAGACTAGTAAACAGGTAAAAGTTTATTCCACAACCCCCTTTTAAATATCGAAACATAGCATATTAAAAACAAAACATTGACCCTTAGGGGTCGAAATATTGCTATGGATGACCCGTTGAACTTGATTCAGGAAGTTCACGGCCTTCGGGTTAGGAAACCAAAGATATCAAAGGCCAATGAAATAATAATATATTGATTCTCAAGACAAGCTTTCTCATGTTTAGTGATCTTGTATGATTTCGCCTTCAACACCGTCTGTCCCGCAACAAACCCATTATCCCTGAGCCCAACCAAAGGAGATATGTCGGTAAGATCCACACAAGCGTGTTTCTCCCGTACCCACACAGATACAATAACATCAGCTGGGCGCAGAGTAGACCTCCCCTCTTGCGGATCCGTAAGAAAGTTCACGGAAGCCTCTTTTTTAGCTGAAATTCATGTCCCCTTAAGGACATCGCAAAGGACATCCCTAACCAAATCATGCCTATATTTAAAAACCAGGCAACTCCTTGCAATGAACCGCATGGTCACCAAAAGCATCCAAACAAACTTACTGGACAAGGCTCATTATCGGAAACAATGGAATCATTAACTAATACTTAAGGATAGCCCGATACTCCAAGGACGACATGTGCTGCCCCAGTCTTTTAGTGGGGATGACGGTTAAAAAATCCTGAGCTCGAGGAGCCTGTAAGCATACAAGCATCGCTTTTTGAAGGGGTGACAAATCAAACCTTACTTCCAAATTTTAAACGATCCTACTAAAAAGGTGCAACCCCTGAGGAGCATAATACTTTAACTGCAGTTGTGAAGTGACCAGCTGCAACTTTCCTCAAACATGCTTTAATATTAGAGCTCAACGTAGAATTATCAGCCTTAAAGGTACGTCCATCACAATATGATTCCATCCGTAAGGGTGTAGCAAAAAGTGATAGAATAAGCTCATTGAATCCATCTCGATCACCCTAAGCTGCCAATGATCGTTGAATAGAATGACATTGCAAAGACTTCTGGTTACTAGACCTACTTTCCTGCTGGTTAGACGGTCTGAAAACACGTAAAGCGCAACGCGGTAACAAAAGAAGTCTCACCCATGCCTCAACAGACCGTGGCATAGCCACCACCCTATCTAATGTTTCATTTAAGGCTTGAGTGAAGCTCATGCGACAACAATGAGGGATGCTTTTAACCGTTATGATAGGGAAGGAGAAAACATGAATTAAAAGAATCTCATCTACCACCACCAACCCCACAGGAACAATATCTCTCTAGACATACGGCTTGGCGATCCCCACAATGTACTCTTCCACATCACCCAAAACCTACTTAAACCAAATAACACCATTAGCATGATGGCATCCTCGACTGAGAGCATGAAGACACATATAACTTTCACATGGCCATTGGCCTGAAACCTTTAGGGCCTCGCTAACAGAGGCAAACAACTCACCATTTGTGGAAACCGCCTCTCGCAAAACCCCCTTCCGATCATCTAAGGACAAATGAAATTGCTTAATATGCGCTACCAAATGAGGAAAACCTTTAGACCCTATCATACCATCCGGACAACAATGGAATCCCCTAAACGGGCATGACCAAACACCACCAACAGAACAAGTACCCACTTCCAAAGAGGGGCCCACCTCGTTATCTAAAGTGTCACCCATACCACCTAAGTACCACGTCAGTTGTTAGTTTTCTGATTTTTAAACTGTAATGCCTGTGGTGAATGAAACAAAGAAATGATGAAAACTACCCTTGAGTTTTTGAATGGAAACCCTCATGAGTCAAATTAATAAAGCCACTAATGTTTTTGGTAACCCAATAAAGAAACCATTTTAATGTAACATCCGTAAATTTTAATATTCGTTTATTTGTTATGATTTGGTATTTAGTCGCATAACTCGCCTGCGAATGAACCTCAGTCGCACCCCTTACGTGCGTATGAGACTCAATCGTACGAATCACAGGCGTATGGGCTCCAGTCGCATGAACCATTCGTGGGAATGAGCCAGTCGTATGGCTCAATCGTGCGACTAAAGCTCAGTCGCCTGGGCCTTCATTCGCACCTCCCCTAGTCGCATAGGGCGGTTAATGTTTAAAATACATATATATATATATATATATATATATATATATATATATATATATATATATATGATGTGTTGGTATATGTGTGCAGAAGAGATAAGAACACACACACACATACCAAACACACACACACACCGTACACCTTAACAACATTCGAACCTTCGATTAATCGACGATTTCGGCTCCATTTCGGTAAGTTTCGCTTGACACGGATCGATCCTTGAATGCATTAAGTTGTGTATGTGGTTGAAATTGATCCAAAAACATGTTTAAATCTAAGTTTTGATTCAATCTTTCGTTAAGTTGAAAACCGGGAATTCGGATCCGAGTTTTTGTGAAGTTTTGATAAAATAATGATCCGAAGCTGTTGTAAATGATGTATACATGTTCTGTTTTGAATATGGCATGATCTAAATGGTTAAAACTCGAGTTTTTGGATCAGAAACACCAAAAACACAGCTGCTGATCCATTACAGGCGAATGAGCCCAGTCGCATGACCCATTCGTGCGAATGAGCCAGTCGCATGGCTCAATCGTGCGACTGAAGCTCAGTCGCATGAGCCGATCGCACGAATAAAGGTCATTCGCATGAACCCTTGTTAGAGATCATTCGCACCTCTGTCGTATGGTTCATTCGTACGATTAAGCTCAGTCGCATGTTCAGTCGTACGAATGAGTCCATTCGTATAGCCTCAGTCGCATAAAGTGATCCATTAGGATTGATTTGACTAAGTTAAGGTTATTTGCTTTAGATTTGACCTGAAGAAGAGAGTTTTAACTGCCCTAGTATATTTGGATTAGTGGACATTTGCTGAAAGCATTAAGGTGAGTTCTAAATGCCTTTTTTAATGTGTTAATGTAGTTTTGACAAAATCGGGCACTGGCATGCGTATAAATAAAAATGTGGGTAAGAGTTGAAATTGGTAATTTGTGATGGTTGGCGAGGTGGAGTTTTGACCCACCAATTATAGATGGATTTTTGACCCATCAACGCCAGGTGGAGTTTTGACCCACCAAATATAGATGGAGTTTTGACCCATCAAAGTCTAGGTGGAGTTTTGACCCACCAATTAATTTGATAAAAGTCCATAACCACCTTGCGGGTATTCGGTATGCATATCGTATAGGTTTGTTCTTGGATTGAACACCAGGACAAACAAATGGACCAACTAGTATTTTGTGAAATATTTGATTTGGAACAGTTGATAAATTTATTGTTGAAATGTGATATATGTTAGAACTCACAAGTTTATTTGACTTAGTGTTTCTTTTTATGTATGCCAGGTAATAATAGAAGTGTTCGTGGAAGTGTCCCACGGGATTAAAATCCGGTTCTGGTGTATGATACTATAATGAATTGGGGGTGTTACACCCTCACGAGTCAAATTAATAAAGCCACTAATGCTTTTGGTAACCCAATAAAGAAACCATTTTAAAATTCATTTTGGTAATTTCATTGAACACTTTGTGTGCATAATTTTAAAACCAAAAAAAGATCAATTGGATGATTAAAGAAATCAATACCAAATGAAGATGAACTGATGAGAAGAAAAAACCACCATTTGAT
Organism: Flaveria linearis; assembly: GCA_024085815.1. Lineage (NCBI taxonomy): Eukaryota > Viridiplantae > Streptophyta > Magnoliopsida > Asterales > Asteraceae > Flaveria > Flaveria linearis. The sequence goes on along the minus strand of JABSNV010000530.1, from coordinate 12,232 downwards.
TCTTTAAATAGAAACCCATTTGTGAATAATCAGTTTCAATCGATTGGATGATTGAAGAAATCAATAAAAGCCCATGAAAAAGATTGGAATTTATGGTAAAAGATTCAAAGATCAAAGGGAACGATCTGATATGAAGAATATATGAATCAGATAGAAAAGAAGTGAAAAAGATTATAGATTTATAGAAATGAATAGACGATTGAATGGGGTTTCATCTGCCATTAAGAATTCATGAAATTCACATAGGCAAAACAAATTAAATTCACAGAAACTAGCGAATTAAATATACGGATTAAATTAGTTCAAAACTGGCGAATTAAATTCACAAAAGTGAAAAGATTGAAGATTTATTCTTGTATGCATAATTTAATTGAAATTTATTAATCTTTAAATGTATCTATAGTGTATTGATGAAGTTTACATGTTTTTATGTTGTGTGCATCAATTTAATAGACAAAAAATTGAGGGGTGAGGGATGTAGTTGTAAAGTTTTATTTAAATTAAAGATAAATTTAAGAGTAAACTGTCATTTTCGTCCCTGTGGTTTACTCAGTTTTGCCATTTTCATCCAAAAACTTTTTTTTCACCTGGGTATCCTCAAGGTTTTTAAAAATTGCAGTTTTCATCCACAACATCTATTTACCATGTTTGTTCAGCGGTATTATTGTCTTTTAATGTTTTTTTATTTTTTTAATCTTTTACTAAACCATCCCCTTTTCACCTTTTAAGCCCTAGATAATCAGAGTATCAGACACATTTGGCTTCGAGCATCCACTTTCAGACACATTTGCTTCCTTCTTCGAGCATCGACTTCAATCAACCATGGTTCTCTGCACATGTGGTGAAGAAAGCATCATTCGAACATCATGGACGAACCACAACCCTGGTCGAAGGTTTTATTGCTGCAATAGACAGGTAACTTTATAAATCGGTTTGATAATTTGATGTAGTTGATGAAAATTGATTTGATTTTTTTGACCTAGTTGATGAAATTTGATTACAGGGTAGGAGTTGTGGGTTTGTTGCTTGGTTTGACCCTCCAATGTGTGAAAGATCTACTGAAGTTATACCCAGACTTTTGAGATCAGTAAACTCACAACAAGATTTGACAAGAGCAATGGAAGTTAAGAACCGAAGATTGAAGTTCCTACTATGTTTTAGTTGGGTTGTTTTCATGATGTATTTTATTTTCCATTGATCAGATTGAAGTGGTTTATGGTTTAGTGTGTATGGTCTAGTGGAAGTTAAGAACCGAAGCATGTAGGTTGTTTTTGGTCTAGTGTGTATGGTCTAGTGGAATTGAAGTTGTTTTGATGAATGTACCCAGTATTATCTTAATGAAATGAAAATTGGTTGTTGAAGTTCATAAGGTGTATTTAATTTACTATTTATGATTAGCTGCAGTTCATAAACACCTGCATATGGGTTGTTGTAGTTCAAATTCACCAAAACAAAAGCATTTATGACTAAATAGGTTGTTGAAGTTGAATATGGGTTGCTGTAACTGCATTTATATTTACAGCAAGTTTAATGGTCCATTTACAGCAAATACCATTTGCATTTGGTCATTTGCATTTGCAGCAAATACCATTTGCATTTGCAGCAAATAAACAACACCAGCAACTTATTAATAATCCATTGTTAACAGCAGCAAATAAACAACAGCAGCAACATAATCAAAGCACCAAATACCAAAAATTATGCATTTTTGCAGTAGCATTCCAACCCATTCATTACTAAATAACTGACCATTGTTGTTGCACTTGCACACTTTCACAGTAGGTTTTTAAACAACTGACCATTCCATTTTTGTTTCATGTTCTCATGGATATGTCTTAAACAATATCTATGTTCAGAACTTGGAAACACTTTGGTTATTGCAGGTATTATCCCCTAAATATTGAACACAAATAGTTACATAAAGTAAAATATTTAGATAAAGTAAAAGAAAATAGTTAGATATACATACCTTCTGCCTATCACTTATGAATGTAAAATTAGAGTTATGTGATAGGTCTAAATCTACTCTTAAAGCCTCCAAAAACCAGGTCCAAGAGTCGCAACATTCTGATTCAACCAATGCATAAGCAACAGGGTATATCCCATTGTTTGCATCAACTCCAACTGCAGTTAAAATCTGTCCAGGGTAAGGCCCCTTCATGAAACAGCCATCCAAACCCAATATTTGTCTCTCACATATCTTAAATCCTTCCTTTAATGCACCTAAACAAATATAAATCCTTCTAAATTGCCTAGTTTGGCTGCTAGGATTACACTCTCTTTCAACATCTATCTTGATAGTTGTACTCGGATTACATCTAATCAGCTCTTCACAATAACTCCTAAGGAGAGAGTATAGAGCTTTGTAATCTCCTTGCATCTTCTTTGTTGCTAACATCTTAACCCTAAAAATCTTTTGTACCATGACTTGAATCTGGAACTTCTTTTGCAACTGATCTTGCAGGGCTCTTAATGGTATACTGAGGTTAACTTCAATAATGGGTTCAATCTCCTTAGCCAACCAACTAATGGTGCATAACTTGACATCTCTTGTTTGTAGACATTGGTGATCCTTAAACAATGTTTTCACAACCCAAGAACCCTCTTTTTTCTGGTTAGATATATGTAATCTCCATTGACAAGTGGGAATTGGAATCTTTTTTTTGCTTTGGTTTAGAAGTACCACCCACTAGTTGAGACCCACTAGAATTGAAGCAATTTACAGGTGGGGTCCTCTTATGTTTTGTCTCAACCTGATTACTTTCACACCTACCCAAATTAGGATTTGTCCCCATACAGACCACACGATACCTCACACTGTCATTTCTTGTTATAAACAATTGTCTCCTACTATCTATTGCATGCTTTTTGACCATCAATTTTATATCATCCCTACTACCAAAAGTCTGACCAATATAAAAAGGGCAATCCATAGATTCTTTTGATTTTTTCTTCCTTTTCCTGAATCTCCTGATTGCTTTTTGCAATGGGTGGTCATTTTCAGAATCACTTAGAGAATCAAAATCATCTACATCAACCTCACCTAATTCATCTTCATTACTACTATTTTCTTCATCTTCATCAGTTAAGCTATAATCTACAGCTGATCTAAATTCATCCTATCAACATCTACATCGTGAACCATGTTATCTTCATCTTCTATGTAATCTGGATCTTCATCATCCGACCCCTCTAATCCTTTATCAGAACCTTCATCATCATAACCCTCATCAATATTCCATGATTCAACATCATTGCCCTCTCCTAAATTCACAGTATTTAAATGGTCCACATATACCTCAATTACTTTATGCAACCCAACATATTTTAACAAGTAAAGAACATCATCATCAGTAGCTAAGGGTCTTAAACCAGAATCCAAGTTTTCTCCTGGAACCCAAAAAAGTAATTTCTGGTTTGTTAGTACATCTTCTTTTGAATAACCTAATGCATGTATCATATCATTAACTATAATGACTGAAAATAGGTCTGCATTTACCTTATCAACAAACAAAATCTTACCCTTCTCATATCTAGTCTCTGGACACTTCTTAAATAATCCCCCATGGTGGAATTCAAGTGTAAACAATAAAGGGCTGGTACCATAAGCAAACACTGGGTCGAATGGGTGATTATCTACTCGAACATTCCAATTTCCATCCACTGATTCCATTCGATCGTTGTTTTCTTCTTGAAACTGTGTTTGAGATTTTGTTTTAGGGTTTAAACATATCTACAGGGAGGTGAAAAGATGGTTTAGTAAAAGATTAACAAAATAAAAAAACATTAAAAGACAATAATACCCCTAAACAAACATGGTAAATAGATGTTGTGGATGAAAACTGCAATTTTTAAAAACCTTAAGGATACCCTGGTGAAAAAAAAGGTTTTTGGATGAAAATGGCAAAACTGAGCAAACCACAAGGACGAAAATGTCAGTTTACTCTAAATTTAAGGAATGATAAGTTTTATTTTAATTATAGGGATAGAATAAGAAACATACATGAATGTTATTAAAAACCCTAACCCCTCTCACAACAAAAAGTAAAAAAGAGAGAGTTTGCGAAAAAGCTATTGATAGTTTAGAGCATCCCAAACTTTTAAAGGCTACATTATCATTTCTTCTTTCCACGGCCTTCTTTCCTTTTGGAATGTGTTTTTCTTTATCATGTAGTCTTTCATTCTTCAACAATGTGTTTTTCCTTCAACATACCATTGTTAATATTCCCCTTAGATAATCTCTAACCAACTAGCACAATATATATATGGGATAAACACAACGATATGAGCTACAATCTAGTATGATAACTATTGACTAAAATTTTGGTTTGTTGTTATTGATAACATCATTGTTAATGTTCTCCCGCAAGATGAACGGTCGTGGAGCAAGTCCAATCTTGGAAATTAGAAGATCAAATCTTGGGCGTAAAAAAGGTTTTGTAAGAGCATCAGCTAACTAATCATCCCTTTCAACATGTATGTAAGGATTCCTAGAAGTCTGATGCAGCCAAAACACTCTTGAAACCATCTACTGATCATAACAATTGATGAAGACTTCTGCTGAAGACATCAGCTGAATACAACAGCTGAAGGTAACAACTGAAGACAACTGAACAGCTAAAGACATCTACTGAAGTTAACAGCTGAAGACATCTACTGAAGTTAGCAGCTGAAGACATCTACTGAAGTTAACAGCTGAAGACAACAGCTGAAGACATCAGCTGAAGACAACAGCTGAAGGTAACAGCTGAAGACATCAGCTGAAGACATCAGCTGAAAACAACAGCTGAAGGTAACAGCTGAAGACAACAGCTGAAGACATCAGCTGAAGATATCAACTGAAGACAAAGTCTAAAGACAAAGTCTGAAGACAGTTTTCAGTAGTTGTCACAACAACTGAAGAAGTATTCTTCAGTAGTTGTGATGATCCTTCTTCAGTAGTTATCACAACAGCTGAAGAAGTATTCTTCAGTAGTTGTGATAATCCTTCTTCAGTAGTTATCACAACAGCTGAAGAAGTATTCTTCAGTAGTTGTGACAGTTCTTCTTTTAGTAGTTCTATGAAATGATCAAGTCTTCCTGCATGCTGCACAGAACATGAAGTAGTATTGCTACGAAAGTTTTACACCAATTCAGAAACATTTCAAGTGTAAAATCTTTCATAGCCAAGACCAATATCTTTAGAAGCCAGAAATGAAGTCTTTCTTAGCTTCAAGACAAAGTCTGCTGAAGCCAAGAAACCAAGACAGATTCTTTCGAAGACTTTTATCATACATGCTTTATCTGATGTACTTTTTCTGCAAAGCTGAACCACTTTGCCGCTGCCCACTCTGGTTGGTCACCAACTTATATGAGTTGGTGAAAAGGTTCATGCTTTAGGAAAACTGTACATTGAGGTCTTGGGTCAAACCTTTCTACTTTATGTACCTTTATCTTTTTTGTAATATATTAGGATGTGAGCTATAGCATGTCATAGTCACTAGCCAAAAGGCAAATCTGCCTTTTGACTTTATATGGATTGTGTTGTCTAATTTGTGTATCCAGCTGGCCTTCAAAGTATGGCCATCTGTAGGTTGTATTATATAGTATTTCAAAGTCTTGTAATGTATGTATGCTGAATACTTGTAACTTGAATTTGAGAAGCAATATACAACATCCTTGAAAACCAACCACTTGTGTTGTTATCTTGTTCTTTTCTTTCTGAAGTTACTCTTGTGTTCTTAGCATCATCATAACCGGTTCCCCATTTGATCTGTTAAGTGTTCTAATACACTCTCCTCATTGTGTTGTTGTGTTGTAAGTGCTAACCCTTCACCCGGTCCTGCATTTGGTATCAGAGCATTCAGGCTCTTGATATAAGATCTCACCATCTTAAGATCCCTCACACACACAAAATACTTAACAACTCAAATGGCAGCTCTTTCTAAAGCTGATATGGAAACTGGCACTATGACCAAGTCCCCACTGATCACTCTTGAAGATTTTGACACATGGTGCACAAGAATGGAAGGCTTCATCAAGTGTCAAGATTCAAGGATGTGGGAGTCAGTTATCAATGGTCCCTTCATACCAAGCACTACTTCTGCTACTAGTAATCGTATCATCCCTAAAGATGTAGATGATTACTCAGAAGAAGACAGGAAGAGAATAGAGCTTGATCAAAGGGCCATGACTTGTCTTCAAACTGCTCTTCCAAACTCCATCTACAGAGGCTTCAAGAAGTGCAAGACAGCTAAAGATCTATAGGAAGCACTAAAGCTCATGTATAAAGGATCCAAAGAAACTAAAGAAAACAAGAAGGATCTCTTGAAGCAGCAGTTTGAAAATTTCACCTTTAAGGCTGGTGAGACACTGACTCAACAATACTTCAGGTATGTTGAGATAGTAGACACTCTAGTGGATATTGGAGTAACTCTTGAGAACAGGGACATAGTAAGGAAGTTCATGTCTTCTCTTCCTAAACTATGGACACATTATTGTGTTGTGATCAAGAGAACTTCGGATCTTAAAACTCTTACTCTTACAGAGTTGTATGGTATCCTGAGTGCATTCCAGATGGAGATGAACATGCAAAATTCCTCTGGTAACTCCAATAACCAACTGAGTTCAGCTCTTCATGTGAATGAAAGGGAATGCATTGAACCACAACATCAGTTGTTATGCTACCCTGACAACTCATAAAAGGGGCCTTTCATCACTCTTCCAGAGACACCAAGAGAAAGCTACACTCAAAGAAGTCCCTTCCAAGAGACAAGTTTTTATCATGCCTTTGTCTCAGCTGATGAAACATCTGGCAACCTTCTCTTCACTCTTGAAGACTTGGACTGTATCCATCCAGATGATCTGGAGTATATGGAAATAGTTCAGTAAATGGCTCTTCTCACTCACAGGGCTAAGAAGTTCTACAAGAGGACTGGGAGAAGATTTCCAAGCAATACATCCAGTGGAAAGTTTGGGCCGGACAAAAGCAAGGTAAAGTGCTACAACTGTAACCAGATGGGGCACTTTGCAAGAGAGTGTAAGGTACCAAGAACAAATGGTGGCCAGACACAAACCAGACCAAATTACATTGAGAAAGTTCACCAGAATGAGAACCCAAAGCAACAGGCTGCAGTTGCTGTTGAAGAGGGAGGCTTTGATTGGAGCTTTCAGATAGAAGATGCATCTCCAAACCAAGCTCTCATGGCATATCATGATGAAACCAAGGTATTGGAAAATATTTGCTCTTCTGAATGTATTGCTAAAGTTAATAGATACAGGTCATATAACTTAGAGCTGAGATCTGACCTTGAGTCCTTAAACATCTTGAAAGCTGATTTTAAAAGAGCTGAAAATGACTATAAACTTAAAATAGAAGATTTAGAGAAAACCATTTCAACTCTTAAACATGAGCTAACAAATTACAGGACTTAGATCAAAGATCTCATAGCTAAGTTAACTGAATGCCAAGCTGAGCTTGTGATCAGCAAAGCTAAGGCAGAAATTGTGTTCTTGAAGAAGATACCTTCAAGAACATAATATCCTCATCCTTGTATGCAAAAGTGTGTTATCAGAACAAGCAGGGACTGGGATCTAGTGAGATAGCTCCTCCACATACCATCTTGTCTGTAAGATCTCCCAGGTGTGGAACTTATGAAGATGAGCTTCCCCTCATAGATCCTTTGACTAAAGAGGATGAAGAGGAGATAGTGAAGAATGACTTTGGTTTGAGTGAAGAAAAGCATTCTGAGAAGGGTCACCATTCCTCTGAGGAGAGTAAAACTGTTGGGATGACTAAGTCAAGAAGAAAGAACTTGATCAGGAAAGCCAAAAGAAAATCAAGGAAGGCTCAAGAGATCAAGGCTACTTTTGACTCTAAGCAGGAACAAGTTTTTATCTCTGCAGGGTTTGAAGTAGTTAAGACTGATGACATGAAATCTGGTTCATGTGCAACTCATCTCAGCAACAAGAAGAAGACTGATCTATTGTGTGTTACTGCTACACAACCTGGACCATCCAACTCCAAGAACAGTTCTCAACCTAAAAGAACTGTCTCAGCTCCTGCAAAGGTGAAGATGGAGATGGGATGTGACCAAAGTCAGTGCTCTTCCATGAAGAAGACTCTTGGAAAGAAGAATCTGAAGTGTGTCATGTGTGAGAGTACTTCTCATTTGGCTAAGGATTATCCATACAATCCTAAGGGTACTCTTCACATGATAAACAAAGAGACTTCCAAGAATTCCAAGATGAAGAAGAAGGCAAGTGGAAAACTACCTTCGGAAGAAGATTTGGTCTTGGAAGAAAGGAATGCTTCCAAAGTACTGAAGTTTGCTACAGTAAAGGCAAGATCTTCCGAAGGACCAGTCATCAAAACTTCTAAAGTCTTAAAAGCTTCTGAAGTATTGAAGGTCAAGTCTAAACTTCCAAAGGTGGTGTGGAAGTCAAAGAAAGACCAAAAGACTGAAGGTTCTTCATCAACAATAGCTCAAGATCCTCAAAGCACAACCATAGGATCTATTACTGTTGCATTGTCTTCAACTGATTTAAATGAGCCCAAGACCAATGAGGCTTGGGTTTCCAAATGTAACTAGCTATCTCTTTATGCAGGAACAGCTACAGACAAACAAAATGTGTGGATCATTGATAGTGGTTGTTCCAGGCACATGACAGGCAATAGGTCACTACTCTAGACATTTGAAAGAATTGATGGAGGGCCAGTTGCTTTTGGAGGAGATGCAGGTGGTTACATTACTGGAAGGGGCAAGGTCACAAATGGTAAGCTCAGCATTGACAAGGTAAACTTTGTCAAGGAGCTTGGATACAATCTTTTGAGTGTATCACAATTCTGTGATCAGAGTCATAACATGCTATTTACTGAGCATGAGTGCATTGTTCTCAAGCCCGGGTGGTCATTCCTCATGAGCACATCCTACTCAGAGCCCCCAGGAAAGGGAACATGTACAAGATGGATTTGCAAGAAACATCTCCCTCAGGATAAGTTTCATGCTTTCTATCTAAAGCAAATAGTGATGAATCTTTCCTTTGGCATAAAAGAATGTGCCATGTAAACTTTAAGAACATGAATAAATTGATTAAGAATGATTTGGTAACTGGAATACCAAAAGAGAGTTTACAAGTGATGATCATTGTGTTGCATGCCTGAAAGGGAAGCAACACAAGGTATCTCACAAGCCTAAGGAAAGAAATTCCATCACTACACCCCTACACTTATTACATATGGATCTCTTTGGCCCCCACTAATGTAATGAGTTTAGGAAAGACCTCTTACTGTTTGGTGATCACAGATGACTTTACAAGATTCATATGGGTATTCTTCCTAAGAACTAGGATGAGACCCCTGAGATTCTGAAGAATTTCATCTTAAAGATTGAGATCCTCATAAAGAATAGGATCCATGCAGCTCCATAGGCAGCATATAAGGTTGCCTTATTGCACTCTGAGAAAGATGATAGCTTCTTAGAGGTTTGCCATTTTCTTGCTCTATCCAACTACTACACCTCACTCACCATTGATCATATTCTTTATGAGGATCACCTGCTTGACTTTGGAGGACATGTCAAGAGGTTATTATGGATAGGGAGAAGGCATTGTCTGCCACAGTGCAGGGGAGACAGTCTCTATCACTCCAGCCATCATCAAACCCATCTTCAGCTAGATGATGAAGAAGGTGAACTGTCTTTCCCAAAGGAAGCTGTCAACTATTCCTTGAGCAGATGGGCAATGAGGGAGATTTTTCTGTAAAGACCTTTAGGAAAGGGAAGGCCTTATTCCAGTGGAAATACCTACTCTATGTAGTGATTCACAGCTTGTCCAACAAGCATGGTGGGTGGGACTAGATTCCTGAGGATCTCTCCTTTATAGTTCATGGAATGGTACAAGGGGTCTGTTAGATCTAGAGTGTATAGGTCTAGATCATTTTGTATAGGCTTAGTACTTGAGTCAATTCTTGTAATTAATACTTGTAACAGTCAATATATATATATATGTGCATTGAATCTATAGGTTAACCCATATATGTGTGTGTTGATTTGTGACTATTGACAGCGAGAAACAATATACTTGGAAGGATTCATGATATTGACCAAGTGTAAGAAACATCTACGGATGAACATTATTGTTAATCCGTAGATATGTTTCTTACAAGACCAAATGACCAAGTGAATATTCCTGCGGATGATCAAGGACCATGAAGTGAAGACTCCTACGGAAGAAGGATTTTCTACAGAAACAACACTTCTATGGAAGAGCAATTCATCTACGGAAGAACAAAAGTTCTGCGGACGACAAGACTCCTGCGAAAGAACATTATACTTGTGCGATTGCAAATACCAAGAAGTCAAACAAGTCAACACAATCAATAACAAATCCCAAGAGATTCGTGTTTCCTTAGCCGACTCAACCATCCATAAATACGAGTCCTAGGTTTCACATCTCGTTGAACACAATCAATCAATATTACGGCTGTCAAGAGTTACATCATTGTGCAACCTAACCGCCGTCATATCAACATCACATTATTCGATTCATAGAATTCGTTGTTCATAGTTATTCTTTACTATTCTTTTGTAATCATTACTTGATAGTTAATGAAATACGTTTGAATAATTATTGAATTCGCAGTAATTGTGTTTCTGTGTTGTGTTCTTCATTAATCATTAAAACAATTAAACATCATTTAATGATAATTCCGCGATCATTGAATTGATTTATTTTAATACTGATAATTCCTGAATTAAGATCCTTGGATTCACAGGTGGTATCAGAGCTGGTGTGCTCATTGATTAGATCAATTGATCTATCAGTATTAAAATTGTTAATGATTTTCAAACAATTAAATCAACGACTTGTCATTCAGCAAGCATTCTCTCATTGCTTGTTTGATTTAGATCTATTCAAATCAATTGAATACTAGATCTGAGTCTTTCGATAGATTTGTCAATTTTAACATTTAAGTTTTGATTCATAATTTTGCATCAAACATGAGTACTTTTGGTGGAGGATCTTATCAACCGCCAAAGTTGGAAACCAAAGCTGATTTTAAATCCTGGAAGATCAAGTTCAGGAATCATGTGAATTACACAGATTCTGACTTGTGGGAGTCCATCACTCAGGGTCCTTATATTCCACCCACTCTTGGGCCGGATTATAATGACAAGAATTAGCCGATCAGCACGAAGAACTTGTCACCTGATGATGTCAAGAAGGTCAAAGTCGATATTAAAGCATACAGTTTGCTTAGTATGGCTTTGCCAAGAGATCTTAATCAGGTGCGAGAATTACAAAACAACAATTCCTGTGGAAGATACTTCACACTCTCTGTGAAGGGAGTGATGAGATCCGAAGCATAAGGAAAGACACCCTCAGATCACAATATGAAACCTTTCATCATATTGAGGGTGAATCAATTCCTCAGCAACTCCATAGTTTTATGCAACTTGTTACTGAGATGAATATCTTGGAGTTAAAGTATACCACTGAGGAACTGAACAAGAAGATGCTCCACACTTTGCCTGAAAGATGGAAGCAAACAGTGTCCATGTTCAAGAACACCATAGATCTCAAGACAACTGGTCTAGATACATTGGTTGCTAAGGTAGAAGCTCTTGAACTGGATGAACAATCAAGAAACAAGAGTGTGAGAACTCATGTCTCACCTATCACTTCAAGGAAACCAAAAAATGCTGGAAGTGCATTTATCTCAAACAATGAAGGTGATAACTCTTGCACTTTGAGTGATGACGAAGAGGAAGTCAGTTTTTATGCATCCAAACCCACTAAGAAATCTTCTCAAAGTAAAAATCAAAAGGAAAAGGAAGATCTGCAGAGAAAAGAGATACTTCAGCAACTGCAAACTCTTCTCAACAAAACAAACAGTCAGAACCAATAACTGTGATATTGGATTCTGAAGAACAAAAAGCAGCCTTTGCAGCTTTTAGTTCTAGCTTTCAAGCATATCTTGGAAGTTCACTTACATCAGCACATCTATCAGTAAGACTTGGAGGAACTCCATCCTGATGTAGTAGAAGAGATGGATTTACAATGGCAGATGGCAATGATTGCTTACAGAGCTAAGCAATATCTGCGGAGAAATAAAAATCTGGCTGCAGCAAGCAAAACATCAAAGATTGGTGTTGATAAGTCTAAAGTCAGATGTTTCAAGTGAAAAATCTTCTATGGTCACTTCTCTAGAGAAGTCAACCAACATCTTCTCAGCAGTATCACAGCACAGCAA
>JABSNV010000931.1:0-90963 GCA_024085815.1 Flaveria linearis | reverse complement strand
TCCTTATCATTAATATAACACGCCCATTTACATCGTTTTCAACCGAAACAAATTTGGGAACTCGGGGGCTAAGTGCAGGGACTAAATGTGATAATTGCCAAACTAGGGCTGGGTATAAATACCCTTGTTTCAGCCCTAGCCTTCACCACTACATCTTCTTCTTCATCTTCTTCTTCCACTTTCTCCACCTTCTTGCACCTATAATCGCCCCGTTTTCTTCGTGTTTTAACCATTTAGACCATAACTACAGCTTAGACTACACGTTTCTAGCAGGTAGACGACCTTGGTCGTCCATTTTTGCTCGTTTTACTTCTACGATTTTTAGGGTTTCGGATGCTCGGGTTCAACCCGAGCACATGAGGTCGTGTGGGTGTGTGTGTTGCCTTTCTGAGTGTGCATCTTACCTAGATATGTTAGATGAGTGTTTCTGTAAGTCCTTCATGTGTGAAGACCGTGCACAGAGCAGCTGAATGCTCAGCACCTCCAGCAGTCGCGATCTGCTGCACTGGGCGACTGAGTCTGTCATACGACTGAGCCGTGCGATTGTGTGTGTGATGCGATTGAGTCCATGCGATTGTGTGTGTCGTGCGATTAAGTCATGCGAATGAGTATTTCCATGCGATTGAGTCAATGCGGATGAATGTGTGCGACATCGCACGACTGAATGTCCAGTCGCACGAATGGAAGTTCAGTCGTACGAATGAAGCTAATTCATACGAATGAAGGTTGAATCGTGCGAATGGGAGTTGAGTCGTGTGATTGGGTGTCGTGTGGTACGACTGAATGCTTAGACGCACGAATGGGGGTTCAATAATGCGAATGAAGCTGATTCGCACGATTGAGAGTTGATTCGTGCGAATGGAGTGTCCAGTCGTGCGTCTAGTCATGTCGTGCAATTGGAGTCATTGTGTGTGGGTTCTTCCTGTGTGCGGTGTGTGTGGTCGTGTGATGTTAAGGCGACATCGACATGGTTGCCATTGCTAATGACGATCTTTAAGACTAACACTATCAAACTTATTAATGTTATATCAAATCAAATCAACTTAACGTTTTACAATTAGCAACAAACGATTCATAACACAAGTGCTTACCAAGTATTTCTCTGACAACAATAACACTTTTACACAAATATTATCGACAATGGCAACGCTTCTAGTACTTGGATCTACATAAGATCTATTGCGCGTGTTTGTGTGCAAGTGTTACCCACGACGTAATCGATACGACCCAACCCAACTAAACAATATTGTTGACATCATACGCATTATTAATGCTTAACATAACTGTCAATATGTGATTGACCGTTCCTACATACATACAAGTTTGGGAAGTTACATCATACATACTTACCACTTAACAAGTGAGTTTCGTGGCCCCTTTTTACACTTATGCAACCTTTTAAACATTTATAAACATGGGGGAAAAGAATGCTCATCCATTTATCTTGTATCTATACGTCTTCCCTAGTGGAGGCTTACTACTACTATTATGAACGACTTATCTGCAGAATGATGATATCATGATCCATGACTCTATACTACGTTACTACCTTGCATGTTACTTGGTGACGCTACATTACTATGTGATACTACTTGTGTGGGTGATACTATTTGGCTGTGTGGTTCTTCTGTGTGGTTCTTCTGTGTGGATCTTCTGTGTGGATCTTTCAATATAACCATTAATTTCAGAAATGGGACCTAAGGATTGGTTTGGTTGTAACATACACCGTCTACGCTGTGTGGATCTTTATACGCTGTGTGGATCTTTAAATGTTATGTGGATCTCTACACGCTGTGTGGATCTTATTTCGTTGTGTGGTACTTTCCTACGGCCATTAATTCCCGTGTGGAACCGACGACTAGGTTTGGCTGTAACTACCAATAACAGGCGAAACCGCTTACATACAAATGTAATTGCGGTCACTCATATGAACTTACATGTTGTTTCATTTAATTTATTTACTACTTATTAGCATAATGTCCCATCTTTCCACATCTAAAACAAGCCCTACTACTAATCATACATTCACCCTGATATAGCTTACCACATTTCCCACAACGTGGCAGCTCCTTTATGACATTCCTTTGGAATTGGCCCCTTCCAAACTTACCCTTCTTCTGAAAACTTGGATTCTAAAATCTTCTCTGCGCTGCAGGTTCTTCCCGTTTCCTTTTACTTTCGTTGGGAGCAACATTACTACCATAAACTTCTTGATACATATCTGCAGCTAAGTTTACTGTCAACTGATAACTACTCGGAGCAGATGATCTAACCAATTTTCTAACCTCCCGAGGCAACCCCTGAGTGTATCTCAAGATTTTCTTCTCTTCAGGAACCACCAAATGGGGCACCAACCGTGCCATCTCTTCAAACTTAGACGTGTATTCCCTATGGGACATATTACCTGCCTGAAACTGCAGGAAACTCATCTCTATTCGATCCATCTCATCTTTCGGACAAAACTTATCCGACACTAACTTTCTAAATTCAGGCCATAACATTTTGTCAGTAGCCTCCTCGCCTAACGTTTGGATAATCGTATCCCACCAATACAGAGCCCCTCCTACAAACGAGTAGGCTGCAAACTTCACCTATTGGTCCTCCCTACACTCACTCAACTTGATCACGGCTTCCATTTCACGAAGCCATTTATAGGTGGCTACCACATCCATATCCCCAGAAAATCATAGAGGATTACATTCCTTAAATTGACTATACGTAACTCCCTTTTTCTCGCTAGACCCCTCGGCATTATCAACATTCCTATTTTCATCAGGTCTAGCTACATTCAATGCTTTACGAACCTCCTCAGCAATTGCATCACGGAATTGCTGTTTCGTCATACTAAGCACCTCTGTGCTCTCATCAACATTTCTTTCCAAGGTTCCACCTTGCATTCTTTCACTCTCCCTATCAGCCATAACCTATTAAAACGAGAACAGGATTATTTGGTACTCGCATGTAAGTATATAACCAGAATACTATAAGTAAAGTAAATTTTTAATAATGTTGGCCAAGTACTATTAATTGTTTACTTTACTTTTACTATTCTCGTTATTCCTTCTCATGATAGTCCCATCACCTTCTCTTGTGTTTAATAAACTATTCTATCTAGCTATCCCTGCTGGCATATCTATTTTCTAGTTAAAGTCTAGTTATTATGACACTAGATCCCTTTAACTACTGCTCTGATACCAACCTGTGACACCCTAAACCCGGCAGGGCACTGGAGGCACGTCACACAGTTGGGTTAATATTTTAAACGCAAATCAGAGCTTTCTACTTATAGCGGAAGACTAAACAACATTACATATTAACCCAACTATTTAAAACATTTTTACATATAATTGTATTTAATTATACATTTCCTTATTATATTAACCCAACTATTTAAAACATTTTTACATATAATTGTATTTAATTATACATTTCCTTATTTACATTATTAACAGGTCCTACACCCTATGCCAGCAGCTACTCCGGGATAGCATCCTTGTTCAGCTAATAATTGCTTTCCTCTACTATTTGAGGACCCTTCCTTACCTAGCACACACAACACACTCAAACATCAGATAAACTGGTGAGTTCAAAATTTTCATCAAAACATTAACGGCATGTTATCACACACAGTAATCACATTTATGTTGGCAATATAATAAAATCATCTTTCATTTTACTTTGTCCCACCGGACATCAGTTTTCCCCCACAGTTTCCCACATCCAAAAACTGTAATCATTTCAGTTGCCCACATCCAGCAACTGTAATTATTATCTCTCATCCAGAAACTATCAGTTGCCCACATCCAGCAACTGAAGTTTCTATCTCTCATCCAGAAACTATCAGTTTGCCCACATCCAGCAACTGAAGTTTCTATCTCTTATCTAGAAACTATCAGTTTGCCCACATCCAGCAACTGAAGTTTCTATCTCCCATCCAGTAGGATGTCAATTAATCATCTAGGTTCGTCACCACAAGATGTTCACAAAGCTGAGTGATCGTCATCACTCCTATCAAACTGTACAGTTACATACCCAGGCATCTTACCCTAACTGGCCTGTTGAGATTTATAGCACATTACCATTTTAAAACATTTCTTTTACTTATTGCCAATATTATCACATTACTTTACACACCACACATTCATTCTTTTAGCACCAGTTTTAATACATTTCCTTGATTATTACATCCCATCTGACCCATTGGAATCATCACCATCACGTATGATTAACCATGTTTATGTAATCATTCATTATCCCAACCATTTATCATCCCAACTTTACCTTAACAACCACACGAGCCGTTAGTAACGTATACACATCATTATCATAGTTCTGGTGCTAAAACATTTATTTCATTTATCATCATATGTGTGCTAGCCCGAATGTTAAAACCAAACATTTGAAAAGGGCTTAGAACTCACCTTATCAACTTCCACACAACAATCTACACAATCCACGTACACGAGATAACTAGTCCTTCCTTTAATCAAGGTATATCTAAAGCAGTAAACCTTGATTCAGTAAACTATTCTCAAACAAGACCCTTATGCGAATGAGCACTTATGCGATTGAGCACTCATGCGACTGGACCCATGCGGATGAACATTAATGCAACTGAGCTTTCAATCGTACGACTGACCATTCATTCGCACGATTGAGTCCTCATTCGTACCCAGTGTTCACTCGTCTTAATTAGGTTTTCTAACCAGGCGAATGGGTTCTTAGTCGCACGACTGAACCTCTATTCGCACTCAGTCACACGACAAAACTCTTAATCGCATGACTGAGGCATGCGACTGAGCCCATTCGTCTGAAACGGATCAGCAGCTGTGTTCTTGACGTTTTTGATCCAAACTCACTCAAAATTTGAGTTTTAACCATCCAAATCATGTCATATTCAAAACAGATCATATACACATCGTTTACAATGGTTTCGTACCATTATTTCATCAAAACTACACAAAAACTTGGATCCGAATTCGCGGATTTTAATCTAGAAATGAACCAGGCCAATTCAATGATTTAAAACACGTTGTTGGATCAAATTCAACCATTTACACAGCTTATAACATCCCTGGATTGATCCGTAATATTCATAACTTACCAAAACGGAGTTTAGCCTAGTCGATTGGCAAGAACAGGGGTGTTTGGGTGTAAAGAGAATAGGGGAATGAAGTAGATGCAGATAGAAATCTTCTTTTCATCTCCTTTCACCGCCTTACTTATTCACATGTGCAACATAACCGCCCTACACCCAGTCGCACGACTGAACCATTCGCATGATTGAATCGTGCGACTGAAGCTCATACACCTACTATTCGTACGACTGAGTCTCATTCACATATAAGGGGTGCGACTGAAGTTCATTCGCGTATAAGTCATTCCACTGAACATTCAAACAATCAAACAAACTCAACTTAGTTGATTAATCATAACTATAATATAATTACAAGTCCGGATTTAGAAACCGGATGTTACACATTACATGAATTGTGCTTGATGAATGTTGTCAATACTATGATGTTAACTCGGTGTAGGTGAAGATAAGGGTGACCATGCAAGGCAAATTACCATTACGGGTGCACACGTAATTGCAATTTGCAGTGCATGTGAAGTCTGGCTAATCTTACCATGAGATAACGATCATGAGTATTACAAGTCTTCTATTCTATACCCTAGGGTGCTAGGATCATAATTCTAGTAAGACCTTGTTAAGGGTAACAAAACATTACCAACACCTACTATTACTTAAGTCCTGTCCTACTTAGAGCCTTCATGGTACTTCCAATCATAACATTGATTTTATTCTCCACGAAACATTCCTCCACTTAGCATTTCCGTAGCTAAGGAACTGATTGAATGCTTAGAATGAAAGTGGACTTCAAGAAATGTAAAGGAGTGATGATACTCTCTACACATACATTATGTTATTCATTTGGATGATGCTAAGGAAAATCGGATGTCAAGTAACCAGTTTAGGCATCATTCTAGGTATATCGTGGATGTGGTGGGAACACTGCGGGGAACCCTATATATAAGCATCACCAGTATACTGAGAATGTGCTTAAACCAAGCTACGTGATGGTCCTGATTGACTGAAGCATGGATTGTTGGAACTTGATGAGTGGAGTCATACATGTATCTTCAAGTGACTAAGGTTTACATGTTTACTAAAGTTTGCATGTTTACTCCTTTTATGATTAGAAGATGCCGCCTCGAAGAGTCACACGCAGTACAAATCATGAAGGTGAGACCCCATAAGGAGAAGTAGGGGTAGACCACCAAGAACAGGTGGTGCTCCCGCTGGCAACAATCAGGGAACTGAAAACCCTAATATAGCTGCTATGATTGCTCAGCAGCTAGCCGCACTGATTCCAACTATAGTGACTCAAGTGAGCGACACTCTTCCGAATCATAATCTCCACGGAGATAATGATACTCACCATGAGTATAACTAAGGAACAAGAGAAGATACTGTGATTGGCGGAACAACTGGTAATGAGACTGGGGTTGCTAATACAAGATGAGGATGTTCGTACAAGGAATTTGTGGCCTGCAAACCCTGAGAATTTGATGGGAAAGGTGGGGGCGATAGCCCTAACTAGGTGGCTTGAAAAGATGGAGGCAGTGATTGACATCAGTTAGTGCCTCGACAGTCAAAGAATTAAGTATGCCACGTGTTCGTTACAGGGTAAGGCACAAACCTGGTGGAACACCCAGGTTCAAGCTAGAAGAAGAGAGTTCGCTATGCAGATGACGTGAGATGAGTTTAAAGCCCTAATCACCGAGGAATACTGTCCACTCAATGAGATGCAAAAGTTGGAGCAAGAGTTCTGGAATCATGCCATGGTAGGAGCTGGACACGCAGTTTATACTGATCGATTCCATGAGTTGGCAAGATTGGTTCCACATCTGGTAACTCCGGAATCAAAGAGGATTGAAAGGTATATTTGGGGACTCGCGCCTCAAATCCGAGCATTGGTAACAGCAGCTGCTCCTCCTACTATTCAGAGTGCAATTCTGAATGCTGGCACTCTAACTGATGAGATGGTAAGAACAGGGGTGTTGGGCAGGGGAGTAGAGTAGAGAAAAGAGGTCGGCAAAACGAGCCGGCCGAGCGCCGGGAAGTTTGATAAGAGGGCCAAGATGACCCGAATTTTGTGGCGGTGACTCAAGGGAAGAAAGAATATGTTGGGCCGCATCCGAAATACGTCAGGTGCAACCTTCATCATCCCCCAGCAATGTCGTGTCGGGTGAGACTGAACTGTAGACGCCCGGGGCATCAAGCAAGAGACTGCAGAGTAGCGCCAAACTTGGTGGCACCCGTCAACACGGTTAACCCCGCCGGGAATGCCAGAGTCTGTTACGAATGTGAAAATCCGGGTCACTACCGGAACATGTGCCCCAAACTGAATAGGGCACCGGGTCAACAAGGGAATAACCAGCAGCAAGTGATGGCCGTAGCTGGGAATCAAGGTCCGGCTAATCAAGGGAATGTCGCTCGAGGACGTGCATTTGTCATTGGAGCTAACAATGCTCGTCAGGACCCGAATGTTGTTACGGGTACGTACTTGCTCAATCACCACTTCGCATCCATATTGTTTGATACTAGAGCAGACAATAGTTTCATATCTTCTGATTTTGCATACATGCTTGCCTTGAACCCTGGTAGACTAGAGACTAGCTTCTCCTTAGAAATGGCCAACGGTAGAGTTGCACAGGCTGATGAGATTATTAGAAAATGCTCCATGATATTGGAAAACCATGCCTTCGATATAGACTTAATACCTTTGAGCTGGGAAGTTTCAGTGTGATTGTGGGGATGGATTGGTTGTCAAAACACGAAGCCGAGATTGTTTGTCGGGAGAAAGTAGTACGAATCCCCATGCCAAACGGGGAGGTACTCAAGATTCAAGGAGAACGACCGGGAAGACTCTAAAGCTTATCTCTTGCATGAAGACACGTCGATGTTTACGAAAGCAGTGTTACGCGTTTTTAGCCTATGTAGTGGAAAAGAAAGAAGAAGGCAATAAGTTGGTAGATATTCCTGTAGTACGAGATTATCCAGATGTATTCCCTGATGACATGTCGGGTTTGCCTCCTCCACGATAGGTGGAATTTCGTATAGAGTTGGTTCCTGGAGCTACGCCGGTAGCAAAAGCAGCGTATCGGTTAGCACCATCTAAAATGCAAGAGTTATCTAGCCAATTACAAGAGCTCCTGGAGAAGGGTTTTATTCGACCGAGCCATTCACCATGGGGAGCACCGGTCTTATTTGCTAAAAAGAAAGACGGATCGTTCCGTATGTGCATCGATTATCGCGAGTTGAACAAGTTGACTGTGAAGAATCGATATCCTCTTCCCAGAAATGATGATTTATTTGATCAGTTGCAAGGGGCTTCATATTTCTCCAAGATTGATCTTCGTTCTGGATATCATCAACTAAGGGTTTTTGAGAATGACATACCGAAAACAGCATTTAGGACTCGTTATGGGCACTACGAGCTCTTATTGATGCCGTTCGGACTGACTAATGCACCAATTGTGTTCATGGATCTAATGAATCGAGTGTGCAAACCTTACTTGGATAAGTTCATGATTGTGTTCAGAGACGATATACTTATCTACTCCCGTACGAAAGAAGACCACTAGGAACATCTACGGACGATACCGAGTCTATTACAAGAAGAGAAACTTTTCGCTAAACTCTCGAAGTGCGAATTTTGGCTTCGAGAAGTGAAATTTTTGGGGCATGTGGTTAACGAAAATAGGATTCATGTAGATCCCGGCAAGATTGAAGCAGTGAAGAAATGGCATGCACCCCAGACACCTTCAAAGATATGGCAATTCTTAGGATTGGTCGGATACTATCGTCGATTCATTGCAAATTTTTCGAAGATTGCTCAACCGTTAACTTTGTTGACTCAAAAAGACAAGAAGTTTGATTGGGGCCATGCATAAGAACAAGCATTCCAAACATTGAAGGAGAAGTTGTGCAACGCACCGATATTGTCCCTCCTAGACGGGACTGATGATTTTGTGGTGTACTGCGATGCTTCACATCAAGGATTGGGTTGTGTGCTAATGCAGAAAGACAAGGTGATTGCCTACGCTCATGATAACTTAAGCTGCACGAAAAGAACTATACAACTCATGATTTGGAGTTGGGCGTTGTAGTATTTGCACTTAAGATATGGAGGCACTATCTGTATGGAACTAAATGCATCATCTACACAGATCATAAGAGCCTTAAACACATCCTGAATCAGAAAGAACTCAATATGCGTTAGCGACGTTGGGTGGAGTTAGTTAGTGACTATGATTGTGAAATCCGGTATCATCCGGGGAAAGCAAATGTGGTGGCTGACGCCCAAAGTCATAAAGAACGCGTGAAACCACTACGTGCTAGAGCTTTGGGATTGACTATTCAAACGAACTTGAAGGCTCAGATCCAACTTGCACAAAGTGAGGCATTGAAAGAAGAAAACCTTGCGGTAGAAGAATTCCAACGGTTGGACAAACAGATGATTTGCAAGGATGATGGTATACAGTACTTCATGGATCGTACATGGGTACCGAAATGGGGAGACGTTCGTACCCTAATCATGGAGGAGGCGCACAAGACACGATATTCTGTTCATCCTGCTGCAGACAAGATGTATCACGATCTTAAGGATCTATACTGGTGGCCAGGCATGAAGAAAGACATTGCTATGTATGTAAGTCGATGCTTGACATGCTCGAAAGTTAAGGCTGAATATCAAAACCATCGGGATTATTACAGCAACCTGAAATTCCCGAGAGGAAATGGGAGAACATAGCCATGGATTTCATTACCAAACTCCCTAGAACAAGTAGAGGGCATGACTCGATATGGGTCGTAGTGGATCGGATGATGAAGTCCGCTTATTTCTTACCGATCCGAGAGGATTACAAGATGGAAAAATTGGCGAGATTGTACATAAAGGAGGTCGTGACACGGCACGGACTGCCGGTGTCAATCATATCTGACCGTGACAGCCGATTTACTTCACGATTTTGGCAAACGCTACAAAAAGCGATGGGCACTCGGTTAGATATGAGTACCGCCTATCACCCGCAAAAAGATGGCCAAAGTGAACGGATGATACAACGTTCGAAGACATGCTCAGAGCCTATGTAATCGATTTTAGTGGTAGATGGGACACTCATCTACCCTTGATTGAGTTCTCTTACAACAACAGCTACCATACAAGAATTAGATGCGCTCCATTTGAAGCATTGTACGGGAGGAAATGTGATCCCCAGTTTGCTGGGCTGAGATTGGTGAAAGCCAACTGACAGGCCCAGAGATCATTCAAGAAACAACAGACAAGATTTTCCAAATCCAAGACAGACTGAAAGCTGCCAGAGATCGTCAAAAGAGCTATGCCGACAACCGTCGGAAGCCTCTAGAATTCAATGTTGGAGATCAGGTTCTACTTAAAGTCTCTCCCTGGAAAGGGATTTTACAATTTGGAAAAAAAGGGAAGTTAGCCCCAAGATACGTAGGGCCATTCGAGTTTATAGAAAGAATCGGTCCGGTGGCATACCGATTAAGGTTGCCACAAGAACTTAGCGGCGTACATGATACCTTTCACGTGTCGAACCTCAAAACGTGTTTGGCCGACTAGTCCCTACACATACCAATTGAGGAAGTAAAGGTTGACGAAAAGCTTCATTTTATCGAAGAACCTATAGAGATCATGGACCGAAAGGTCAAGCGCCTAAGGCGCAGCGAGATACCGATCGTTCGCGTGAGATGGAACTCCAAACGAGGACCAGAATTCACGTGGGAACGGGAAGATCAGATGAGGCTCAAATATCCACATCTATTCGAGGATGACACTCTTGGACCTAACACCAGTTGAATTTCGGGACGAAATTCTCTCAACTGGGGGATATTGTGACATCCGTCACCAAAAGGTCAGTCAATTGACGAGTTCCGTTATCTTTTTCTTTAATTAGTAATTTCTCATCTTCATAAACTACTCGTGTGGATATCATACTTGTTTGATTATCTTTTACAGTTATGTCATCCATGTTTGCAACGTTATCACTTAAAAACACTCACAAATATCGCTACCGACATCATTAAGTATATTACGTTAGATAATATTAACATCATTTTCAAGATACAAACGACATTCAATACTTCCCTATCATTAATATAACACGCCTATTTACGTCATTTTCAACCGAAACAAATTTGGGAACTCGGGGGCTAAGTGCAGGGACTAAATGTGACAATTGCCAAACTAGGGCTGGGTATAAATACCCTTGTTTCAGCCCTAGCCTTCACCATTACATCTTCTTCTTCATCTTCTTCTTCCACTTTCTCTACCTTCTTGCACCTAGAACCGCCCCGTTTACTTCGTGTTTTCACTATTTAGACCACAACTACAGCTTAGACTACACGCTTCTAGCAAGTAGACGACCTTGGTCGTCCATTTTTGCTTGTTTTACTTCTGCGATTTTTTGGTTTCGGATGCTCGGGTTCAACCCGAGCACATCAGGTCGTGTGGGTGTGTGTTGTTGCCTTTCTGAGTGTGCATCTTACCTAGATATGTTAGATGAGTGTTTCTGGAAGTCCTTCATGTGTGAAAACCGTGCACGGAGCAGCCAGCACCTCCAGCGGTCGCGATCTGTTGCACTGGGCGACTGAGTCTGTCATGCGTCTGAGCCGTGCGATTATGTGTGTCGTGCGATTGACTCCATGCGATTGTGTGTGTCGTGCGATTGAGTCATGAGAATGAGTATTGCCATGCGATTGAGTCAATGCGGATGAATGTCTGCGACTGTGTGTATCGCACGACTGAATGTCCAGTCGCACGAATGGAAGTTCAGCCGTACGAATGAGGCTAATTCGTACGAATGAAGGTTGAATCGTGCGAATGGGAGTTGAGTCGTGCGATTGGGTGTTGTGTGGTACGACTGAATGCTTAGTCGTATGAATGGGGGTTGTGCGAATGAAGCTGATTTGCACGATTGAGAGTTGATTCGTACGAATGGAGTGTCCAGTCGTGCAATTGGAGTCATTGTGTGTGGATTCTTCCTGTGTGCGGTGTGTGTGGTCGTGTGATGTTAAGGTGACATCGACACGGTTGCCATTGCTAATGACGATCTTTAAGACTAATACTATCAAACTTATTAATGTTATATCAAATCAAATCAACTAAACATTTTACAATTAGCAACAAACGATTCATAACACAAGTGCTTACCAAGTATTTCTCTGACAACAATAACATTTTTACACAAATATCATCAACAATGACAACGCTTCTAGTACTTGGATCTACATAATATCTATTGTGCGTGTTTGTGTGCAAGTTTTACCCACGACCGAACCGATATGACCCGACCCAACTAAACAATATTGTTGACATCAGACGCGTTATTAATGCTTAACATAACTGTCAATAGGTGATTGACCGTTCCTACATACATACAAATTTAGGAAGTTACATATTACATACTTACCACTTAACAAGTGAGTTTCGTGGCCTCTTTTTACACTTATGCAGCCTTTTAAACATTTATAAACACGGGGGAAAAGAATGCTCATCCATTTATCTTTTATCTATACGTCTTCCCTAGTGGAGGCTTACTACTACTATTATGAAAGACTTATCTGCTGAATGATGATATCATGATTCATGACTCTATACTACGTTACCACCATGCATGTTACTTGGTGACGCTACATTACTATGTGATACTACTTGTGTGGGTGATACTATTTGGCTGTGTGGTTCTTCTGTGTGGATCTTCTGTGTGGATCTTTCAATAGAACCATTAATTCAAAAGTGGGACCTAAGGATTGGTTTGGTTGTAACATACACTGTATACGTTGTGTGGATCTTTATACGCTGTGTGGATCTTTAAATGCTATGTGGATCTCTATACGCTGTGTGGATCTTATTTCGCTATGTGGTACTTTCCTTACGGCCATTAATTCCCGCGTGGAACCGACGACTAGGTTTGGCTGTAACTATCAATAACAGGCGAAACCGCTTACATACAAATGTAATTGCGGTCACTCATATGAACTTACATGTTGTTTCATTTAATTTATTTAGTACTTAAAACCTGCGAAGCTCACCAACATTATTGTTGACCGTTTTGAGCATATCTTTTCAGGTGATCATGATAACTGAAGATCTAGGTGTGCTGCCTTAGTGGAGAACCTAGGATGCATTTTTGAGACTATACATGCTTGACAAACATACATTTTGGAACTTCGTTGTAGTCTGATTTCAAACATCAAACAATTATTCTTTTGATACTTGTTCCCGGGTTGTGGGAATTACTTTACAAGAATACAATATTTGGTTATGTGAATCATTTACAAGTTATGCTTATAGCTATGCTGTCGTGAATATTGACTAAACACGACACAAGTCTCCAATTATGTCGGGTGTCGTCATGACACGCTTTATCATCAAGTATATATACATTGCACCTCTATTGTTAACCATGTGTTATGACAATCCCGTCTCGCTCGCGCCCCCGTGTTTCCGCTCTCAGCGGGGGTGTGACAGTTTATAAACCATTTGATTTCTAAACATCACTCTTTAAACATGTGGTTTTTAAAAATAATTTTTAAAAGGTTGGTTTATTAAACAATTTTTAAAATCGTTAATCCTCAAACTGTTCGGCTTTAAAAATATTTCGACTTTATAAACGTATTTTTATAATTTTTCGGCTTTTTAAATTTATTTTTTAATCGTTCATCTTACTTAAATGTCCTTAAAAATCCTTTCTATTTTCAAATGTTTTATTTAAATAGCTTTTTAAACCGTTCAAATATTTAAACTTCGTATTTCAAATTGATTGGTTATTCAAACGCAACGATTAACTTTAAATAAACTAAACATAGGTAATTTTAATATCGTAAAAACCCTAATTGTAATAATTAAAACTCAAGTTAATCCTTAAAATAATACAAATGGCATATATTTAGAAATTACTTTCAAGTCAACTTGAATAAAAGATGACAAAAAACAAAAAGAGTAAAAAAACAATAACAATAACAACAACCATAGCCAGTAAATCACACCTATAGTACACAACTATTGGTAGGGTTTGGGAAGGATGAGATGTAGTCAAACCATACGCTATCTCAAGAGATAGGTATGTTTCTTCCAACGAGAACCCCGACTCTTAAAACCATAATCATAATCAAACCATGTGAATCCCCTTCATATCATGCCGGAGCATACCATGAGCCGCCATATACAATAACCTGCAAGGAACACACAAAGGTAATACACAATCTAGTAGCACACTAAGAAACGTCGTTGAGGTTAAACTGCAATAAAAATATGAATTAAACCGTTAACGGAGGACTTATGATTGTTGAGGTCGAACACATTAAATAAAACAAAGCAAACTTATAGTGCACTCTCCTTAATCTTGCTCTTGTCCTAGAAACGTCGACAAGTTACGGTGGGAGTAGAAGGTGTCGAAAAAGAGAAAAAAGATGTTTTAGTAAAATGAATTGTTGAAAAAGAAAGCTTTTTAATAAACGAATAGTAAAAAGACGTTCAAATAAAAGAACATGATAAAAATACGTTTAAACGAGCCGAATAATTAAAAATATGTATAAATACAAAATATTTAAAAAAGAAGCATAATAGAATTGAACGATTAAAAAAGATGTTTAAATAAAATAACAGTTAAAAATAATTTACGGTTTAAATAAAACAAATAGATTTAAAGGACGAATAAAGTTGCTGAACAGTTTAATAAGAAGTATAATAAGCCAATCGGTTTTAAATTTTCCGTTTATTATAAAATGAATGGTTTAAATACGACGTTTAAACCCGAGCGATTTAAAATTAAAATTTAAAAAACTTTGAAAAATGAAAATAAAAACATTTCGTGTGTGTGTATATATATATATATATATACAACACACACACACACACACACACATATATATATAGGGTATGGTTCAAATGAGAACCCTGTGTTATTGCGAGAACTCGTGAGAACCCGTCAACATCAATAGAAATCATAATTTAATTTATTGCAATAACAATATTACACATATACACGATTATGATATTTTATATAGATGTGTGAATTCGTAAATGTAAAAGAGTTTACATTGATGTAAGTTTTACTTACAACTTTAAATATATGTGTTTTTTTGCAAAACTTATACCAATGTAAACTCTTTTACACTTACGAATTTACACATATATATAAAAAATCATAATCTTCTATATGTGTAATAATGTTATATAAGCAAAAAATAATAATAATATTTATTGATCTTGATGGGTTTTCACAAGTTCTCGCATTAAAATAGGGTTCTCGCTTGAATCTTTTCCTATACACACACACACACACACACACACACACATATATATATATATATATAATATAATAAATATATATATTTATACTATAATATCTATATATTTATAATATAATATATAATATAATATATATATATATATTTATTATTTATATATATATATATAATATGTTTGTGTGAGAGAGTAAATTACGTTTTTGGTCCCTAAGGTTATTAAAAATAACTATTTTAGTCCAAGGGCATTTTCATCATTTTACTAAAAACTAACTGAAAAATCTAAATTTGTTAGTGTATTGAACTGAAATACTTATAGAATACAAACCATAGGGCTTGATTTGTTAAAAAATTAGTTTTTGGACTTAAATAGTTAAAATGACCAAATCACTGGATCAAAGTAGTAATTTACTCTTTATTTAGTATAATATTTTTGGGTCCTAATAGAGACACCGCTGGGTTTTTTGGGGTAGGCCGGACCAAAAGGTCACGGTTAGGGCTAAAGGTCACGTTTTGGTACCTAAACGTGACCGCAAGGGCTTGCGGTCATGGTTTCTGTGTCGTCTTCCAACACCTCGTGACAACAAAACGACAAATGGCCTGATAAAGTTGAAAACCGGTCACCAAACCGTCACGGTTTGGCCTAACCGTGACCTCTAGGGTACGAGGTTCAGTTTAAGGTACGAGGTAGACTGTGATGTTGACAAAAGGGCCGGGATTCGTGCTCCGAACCGTCATGGTTTGGCCAAACCGTGACGGTTTGTGCACCAGATTTTCATCATAAATACCTTCAAGCTTTCATTCATCCAACACTCGAGATTTTTCAGCCTTCGTCATTCTAAAAATATGTTAATTAGAAAACAATGTCGGGTTCGGGAGATCATTATCAAAAGCCGAAGCTTCCAGATTTGAATGAGGTGCCACATATCGAAGATTCAAACCAGGTTGAAGTAGTATATGTTTTATTATAACTTATTATTTAACATATCTAACCATTATCTTTTTAGGAATATTATGTATACGGGAGTCACCCTCCGTGGGGGGAGGAGGAAACCAACCTGTCAAACACATTTGCTCAAGAGGCGTACAACTCTTTATTTGAACCGACAGGTTATGGTGAAGGGTACAGATATCCCCCTTGCAATTCTTACGGGCATGCCCCGAAAACGTACCACTCACAAACAGAGCTGGATTACGGACATCCCCGTACCAGTCAGAACTAGAAATTACACATGTGTCGGATACTTTTAATGGGAATTACAAAGAGGAGAGTGACGGTTCGGTTCACCTCAAGGAAAAAAACCATGGGGACACCGCGGAGAATGATGGGGATGAGGATCGGATAAGAAAGGCTATGGTTTCATATAAAACCGATAAAGTACGAAGAGTTTTTATTCTTTGTTATTTTATTTTTTTTATTTGTTTTATATATTGTTTTTTATGTCTAGCTTTATAATTTTTTTAGTATTTTAATTCTCGTGAGGACTTGAAGAAGTGGGCTAAAATGAGAGGACGCGAGCATGGGTTGGTCATGAAAAAAGGATGTGGAACTATTATGCAATCGTAGTGGTGAACCTAAATTCACTGGCACAAGTAGGCGTACGGGGAGCATAAAGAAAGGATGTCCCTTTAAACTCGTGGGGAAGTACGTAGGAAAGAGTGACAGTTGGATGTTAGAGGTGAGAAACGAGACGCACAACCACGATCCTGTTATGTACGAGGAGGGATACGCGCATCTTAGGAAGATGACCGCCAAAGAAATTGAACTTGTCGAGAAGTTACACAGGCAGCACGTGCGGCCATAACATATCCATTCAGCCGTAAGGGAGCACTTTCCCCACAGCGTCTGTGTTGTTCAAGACATATACAATCTGACGTCGAAGTTTAGGGCTGTGGGGAGAAAAGGCATGACACCAATGCAGGAACTTGAAAACCTGCTACAATCTAAAGAGTTCGTGTATGAAACACGAACGAATGCAAGTACTAACGCCGTGGAAGATATTTTCTTTTGTCATCATACTTCGTATAAAATGTGGCGCACATTCCCGCACGTGATGTTGATAGACACGACGTACAAGACCAACATGTACAACATTCCGTTTGTTCAGGTTATTGGCGTTACGTCGACGTCGAAGTCGTTTTGTATTGCGCATGCATTTATATCAAGGGAACGGCAGGACAACTTCACATGGGTATTGGAGCAGATCAGAGATATGCTTGATGGGTGTGTGGAGCCCCGCATTATTGTCACAGACAGGGACCTGGCCCTGAAGAGCGCGTGTGACACAGTGTTCCCGAGTGCTACTAAAAACCTATGCAGGTGGCTTGTTAGGGAGAATATCAAAAGACGATGGAATATCTTTTTCAAAACCGACATGTGGAAGGATTTTTCATACTGGTGGAAGGCCTTGTGTTCATCTCCCACAGAGCCATTGTACGATTACAATTGCAGGAAGATGGAAGAAAAGTTAAATGAAGATCGTAACCGTGGTAAAAATTTCATAGTTAGTATTACTCTAATAATTTATTTGTTCATTTTATAAAATTTGTTATTTCTTTCAGAGGTATGGGAATATATTTGGAATAATTAGTTGGTGCCGTACAAAGAGAAAATTGTTACTTGTTGGATGTACGACCGCCTTAATTTTGGTGAATTTACAACTAATAGGGTTGAGGGCCAACATGCCAACTTCAAGAGTTACCTCACAGGGACCAACAATACGTTGCACACAATTTTCGGATATGTTTGTGACCTCGTGCGTGGCGAGGAGATTGAAATTTGTAAAACATTCGAGGTGCCCCGTGTGAAAATTAAAAAAGACCATCGACTGCCATTGTTTTCAAAATTGCATTATAAAGTATCCATTTTTTTCCTTAGCCTCCTTGAATCAGAGTTGACGAAAATGGAAATGATTCAGGAGTCTGGGGGTTCATATGGACACCAATTGTCCACGTCCATGGGCTTGCCATGTGTTTGTCGTTTGGAGAAATACATCCGAGAAGGTAATATTTATCTTAATACATTATTTTATTATTGTCACACGACTGCATATTTTTCACTAATAATTAACCTTTAAATCCAGTCACAAGTATTCCACTCAATGCGGTAGATAGTATTTAATGTCGTTTGTATCTTGAAAATGATGCTAATATTATATAACGTAATATACTTAATGATGTCGGTGGTGATATTTGTGAACGTTTTAAGTGATATTGTTGCAAACATGGATGACACAACTGTAAAAGAAATCAAACAAGTATGATATCCACACGAATAGTTTATGAAGATGAGAAATGACTAATAAAGAAAAAGATAACGGAACTCGTCAATTGACAGACCTTTTGGTGACGGATGTCACATAAACACTTAAAAATGTTTTTCAGTAATTAAATTATCGTTTAAATCCAAACGATTAAAAAAATATTTTTAAAACTTTAAAAATAAAAATAAAAATCTTTTATACATATGCACACACATATTAGTTAAATAGTTAAATAATTTTAAAGGTTGGTTTGAATAAAGAAACTTTTTATAAACGAATAGTAAACATACGTTCAAATAAAAGAAAGTGATAAAATTACGTTTAAAACGACCCGAATAATTAAAAATATGTATAAATACAAAAATTTTTGAAAAGAAGCCTAATAGAATTGCGGTTTAAATAATCAAATAGATTAAAAGGATGTTTAAGTAATTTTCACAGTTTAAATAAGAAGTATAATAAGCCAAACGCTTTTAAACTTTCCGTTAGATAAGATAAATGTTTAAATACGATTTTAAATTTGCAATTTAAAATTATAATTAAAAAACTTTGAAAAATAAAAAAAACATTTCGTCTGTGTGTGTGTATATATATATAAAATTTAACGAAAATAAAATAAATAAGATATTGGATCTCCTTAACGATTCCCATCTTCAACTGAATTTCCCAAGATGGACGTTTATTTATAAGGGTAAGGATATTCTACAACAAATGTATTTTTACTACAAATTATGAGAATATACAATGAGTCTAAAAAAAATTATATCTCACAACATAAATCGAATTTCAAAAAAGTAGTTTGAAGTCTTTGTTCCTCTAGTCCTGTTCTTTAGAAATTTTTTTTATTATGCCTTTATATAACAGGATGACGTCATTATGTCTTTTATAATGATACAATGACGTCATTGTGTCTTTCATAATGCACAATGACGTCATTGTGTATTTCATAATGACACAATGACGTTAGTGTGTATTTCACAATGACACAATGATGTCAATGTGTCTTTCATAAATGACACAATAACGTCAGTGTGTCACATAAATGACATAATTAAAAATTATTTTTTTTATTTTTTGTTTATTTTTTTTCTTATGAAGACAGCTAGGAGAACAAAAACTCGAAATTACTTTTTTGAAATTCGATTTAGATTGTGAGATATAAATTTTTGTAACTTTTTTGACCCATTGTGTTTTCTCATATTTTGTAACAAAAATTCAATTTATATTTCAAACTTTTTTCATTTATTAATACAAACTTGCAAAGACAAATATGCACGGACCCAAGATCCTCTTTTTCACCAAAATCAAGAAAGGATATAATCAAAATAATACCAATAACGGAATCATAATGCTTCTCAAAATGCAACTTAAGTAACTAGATCTTTCTCTTACTCATCCAATATGAATCAATAATTTCAATAACTCATTAAACATAATCGGGACCATCTATGATCTGCTATATTTAGTATGAGCAACTTTCTTTTAACCAACCACATATTTAATAAATTTAGTTAACACATTAGCGAATTGATTTGCATGAAATCCGAGACCGATACTGGACTAGCCTCCTTTGGAATTAAAGTAATCAACGATGCATTTTACCTCACCGGAATAAAACCTAATCGGAAAAGAATACCCGATAAACTTCATATTAACATATTTTAAGATCTCCTAATAGAATTTAACAAACCTAAATGTAAACCCATCGACGCCCATCCCTAGTTTAAAATAACATGAATCTTGACCATAGTGAACTTATCTGAAAAGAGGAGTTCTCAGCCAAGGATAACATTTTGAAAATCAAACTTGCATGGCAAAGTAATTTGACACCCTCAATTATATCACCTGGTCAAATATGAATATGTTAGCTACAAACTTAATTGTAACGAAATCAATTATGAATGGGGTTATGCGCCTGTATGTATTCAATGCAAACATAGAAAAATATGTTAAAGAAAGATACAAAGATAGAAAATGATGTATAATAATATATGCCGTTGAGTCAGTTTCTTTTTATGATGGTACTAGATGAATTGTCAAATTCGATTTAGGAGAAAATTCCAGGTATATGCGATTGGTTAATGATATCATGTTAGCTGTGGAGAGTAAACACAGTGTTAGCGCTCACTTAGAAGAGTGGCAAGCAGTTGTAGAGGGCAAAGGTCTAAGGATTAGTCGTTCGACGACCGAGTACCTTTAATGTGAACTCAATGGAATAAGCGATGATGATGACACTAAGTTCACCATCGAAGGTCAAGTGGTTCTGTAATCACCTAAGTTTAAGTACTTACAATACTTTGTATAAGATTGGGACATAAATGGCAACATGACATATCGAATGCAGGCATGTTTGGGTAGGTGAAGGGCGACTAATTATGTGACAAGAACTTCTGAAATAGGTTAAAAGAAAATTTTTATTTGGTTATAGTTCGACCGACTATGTTATATTGAAAATATTGTTGACTATCAAGAAGATATAGGCGCGTAGAAGAATGTGCTCGAGATGAGGAACTTCAGGTGTATGTGTTAGTACACAAGGTTAGATTGAATTAGAAATATGGTTTTTAGAGCCAGTATAAGAGTGCAGGATAACAAATAAGTTGAGATAGAGGTGATTAAGATGGTTTATACATGTCAAGAAGAGGATAACGAAACAATGATAGGGTAGTTGAAAAACCCTCACTATGAAGGAACAAAAGAGAAGAGGTAGGGCCAAACTAACTTAGGGTGAGAGGATTAGACATGTTTTGCAAGATGAAAATGGTCCTGGATAGTAGTTCATCGATTGTAGGATTAAGGTTAATGACATTTAGTAGATGGTACAAACATGTCTTAATAAGTTTTTATAGGGAATAAACTTCTCCTAATTTTTCTATGGACTTTAAATATTTTGTAAGTGTATGTATGTCTTTGTGTTGTTTTATGGTATAATTTTGAACCACTGGATAATGGTTTTGTTGTGAAAACAACACTAGAGAAGAGAACAATACAAAGAATCTACCTCGAACGTCAATCAATAGTTGTGAAATACAATTTCAAAGACAACAATAGAATCACTTTAAAAATGAACACAATCGCTTATTAACTATGGTGCTAACTAAATCTAACAACCGTTAACCAAACATTAACAGAAACAACCCACACAATATAACAAATGACACATTACACCCCAGAACTTCCTAAAAACTACAAAAGTATTATAAGCATGACTTGGTGTTAAGCACTCACATACTACAATCTCCACTTTTAACCCAAGTCACTAACCAACACCCAATAACTCCAGGCATCTCTCAAAACTGGAACAAGGCAAAACCTTAGTGAATACAACAACTGCATTATCTTCAGAAGCTACATCTTCCACCTTGACTTCATCACTACTCATAATGTCTCTAAAATTGCATCTTCACTCTGATATGTTTAGTTATCATTATATTTACCTTGTTTAGACAGCTGCACTACACTTTGATTATCACATAGCAGAACAGTGTCATCAAACATGATTCCCAGCTCCTTTACAAATTCTTTCAACCAGAGAGCTTCTTTAATACCTTCAGTTAAAGACACAAACTCAACTTTGATATAAGACAAAGCTACCACTTTTTGCAATGTAGCCTTCCAACTCACAAGACTACCCATCACCTTAAAAGCATAGCCACGAATAGATCTCCCATTATCAAGATCATTAGCATAATCAGCGTCTACAAATCCTAGAATCAGCTTTATACCCACGGGATCATCAGAAAATATTAAACTAACATCTCTAGATCTAGCTAAGTATCTTAGCAACCACTTTACACCTTCCCAGTGTTGTTTGACAGGATTTGAAAGAAACCGGCTCACAACACTTACACCATACCTTAGGCGGCTGCATACCATAAGATACATCAATGAACCAACAACATTTGCACAAGACTACCCATCACCTTAAAAGCATAGCCACGAATAGATCTCCCATTATCAAGATCTTTAGCATAATCAGCATCTACAAATCCTAGAATCAACTTTATACCCACGGATCATCAGAAAATATTAAACTAACATCTCTAGATCTAGCTAAGTATCTTAGCAACCACTTTACACCTTCCCAGTGTTGTTTGACAGGATTTGAAAGAAACCGGCTCACAACACTTACACCATACCCTAGGCGGCTGCATACCATAAGATACATCAATGAACCAATAACATTTGCATAAGGCACCTTCATCATATATTCAGACTCGAGCTCTTCCTTAAGACAATCAAGAGTTGACAGAATAAAATGTTTCCCAAATGGAACTTTCACAGGCTTATAACTAGCTATTGGAAAATTAGTTAACACTTTCTCAACATATCCCTTTTGATGCAGCTTGATGATTTTCTGACTTTGGATTCTGTCTATCTCCTTCCCGAGTATCTTTTTAGCATGGCTAAGATCTTTCATGCTAAATTCTTTCATCAGTAACTTCTTAGTGTTGTTCACCTCCTTAACACTTTTACAAGCTAAAAGCATATCATCCACATAAAGAAGTAAGTATAAGAACTTACCTTGACTGTATTCCCTGAAATACACACTGGCATCATACTTACTCCTTAAACATCCATTCTCTATTACATAAGAATCAAACCTTTATACCACTGCCAAGGTGACTGTTTAAGACCATACAAAGACCTTTGCAACAGGCACACTCTCTTCTCATCACCTAGTCTAACAAAGCCTAAAGGTTGTTCCATGTATTTCTCTTCATCAACACTGCCATGCAAAAAGCTGTCTTGACATCCATTTATTCAAGTTCAAGATCATAAATTGCTACTAAGGTAAGTATGATATGAATTGATGTATGTTTGACCACTGTTGAAAAGATCTCATGGTAATCAATTCCATACCTTTGTGTAAATCCCTTTGCCACAAGCTTGCATTATGTCTAGGACCATCCTTCACCTTGAATAACCACTTAAAAGGAATAATCTTATGCCCTTTAGGTTTATCTACCAACCTTCATGTTGGTTCTGTCTTAAAGAGTCCATCTCTTCATTCATAGCTTTGAGCCACAATTCACTGTTTGGTGAAGTGATAGCCTCTTGGTAGGTAATGGGTTCACTACCAGCCTCTTCCTCGGCTGACAAGAAAACAAATACAAAGATATCACTGGTATCTCATGTTTAAAATCTCATAGGTGGAATAATATTCCTTCTAGGTTTGTCCCTAGCTAAGGTATAGGACTCTGGCCTGAAAGACCCCTGCCCTGCAATTCATTTGGCTTGGGCGCTTGGCCATTAGAATTGCCACCTAAATTTGCATCTTCAGCTGCTGCAGGTTCTATACCTTTATCAGATCAAATGGACTCCACCTTAAACTGACTTGTCTGATTCTTAGATAAACCTATTTCACAACCGTGGTTACTGACTAAAGTATCCTTATACATGACTTCTTCCCTAAAAGTCACATCTTTACTACATTCATCACAATCTCCATAACCTATATCCCTTGACTCTCTCAGGATACCCCAATAAAACATACTTCACTGCTCTAGGCTCAAGTTTACCTTGCTTGACATGAGCATATGCTAATGATCCAAACACCTTTATGTGAGAATAGTCTACCTTATCTTCTGACCAGACCTCCATAGAAACTTTCATTTCTAAAGCTGAAGAAAGGGATCTATTCATGAGATAAGCTGCAGTTGTAACTGCCTCAGCCCAAAACGTCTTTGGTAATCTAGAGCTGAACAAAAGATACCTTCCTCTTTCCAACAGAGTCCTATTCATTCATTCGGCCAACCTATTTTGTTGGGGTGTGCCATGCACAGTGAAGTGCCTAGCTACACCATTTGCTTTGTAAAATGCACTGAATTGATCATTACAGAATCCTAATCCATTATCTGTTCTCAACCTTCTCAGCCTTCTGTCAACCTAATTTTCAACCCAAGTATTCCATTCTTTGAACCTTTCAAATGTATATTTTTGTGTCTAAGTATATAAGCCCAGACTTTTTCTTGAATAATCATCTATAAGAGACAAGAAGTACCTAGCACCTCTAATGGACTCAGTTCTGGCAGGCCCCCACAGATCTGAATGCACATAATCAAGAATGCCATTGGTCTTATGTTCTCCTCTTGAGAAGCTTACCCTGTGAGCCTTTCCCATTACGTAGTGCTCATAAAAACTTAATTCTTCACCAGTCAAGACTTTTGTACCCTCATTTTCCTCAGCTCAGCCAGCCCACGGCTACTTAAATGACCTATCTTGAGAAGCCATAAGTCATTGATACTCCTGGCCTTACTCTCCACTATATTTACAACTCCCTGGTGCACATGACCATCCAATGTATAGATTTTATTGTTTCCACTTGTGCCAGTCATTTTCACCATAGACCCTCTAATCACTTTGGCCTTCCCATTGGCTGATATTACAACCTTCTTGTTCAAATGTACCCAGAGAGACCAAATTCCTACTCAAGTCTAGGATGTATCTCATATTCTTTAGATTCGTTAAAGCTCCATTATCAAGTTTCAAATTCACAGATCCTTCTCTTTTGATCTTGCAGGGATTGTCATCCTCTAGTTAAAGGACACCCATAACTTTAATCATAAGGTCATGAAAGTACTCCTTGTGAGGGGACATACGATAGGAGCATCCCGAATCAAGTTTACGTGCTTGATTTCACAATCCCCTACATACTACTAAGGCATCAGCATCTCATATCCATTTGATGGGGAATCAGAGGGAACATTGCTTGAACTACCAACATTCTTTGAGAAAGAAGAATATTCTCCCTTCTTCTCTCTCATTCAGGGCATCCCCTCTTTAAATGCTTCTCAGAGTTGCAAATGTAGCATCTCCTTCGAACCTTAAACTTTGATCTATAAGACCTCTTTGTCTTGATGAGTTTCTTTGATCGGTCCTTCCCTTTACAAATAAACCATCACCACCAGTATCTTCTTTAACATCCCCACTTTTCTTTAATACTTTTGAATTAAGGGCATATAGCACATCTTCCATGAATAGGGTATCCCTTCCGTACATAAGGGTATCCACGAAGTGCTCAAAGGATGGTGGTAATGATGTTAAGAAGATCACAGCCTGGTCCTCATCATCAAGAGTTACATCAATGTTCTTTAAGTCTAATATCAGTTTATTGAATTCATCAGTGTGGTCTTCCATCGTTTTACCTGATGACATGTGAAATGTGTATAAACTCTTTTTCAGATACAGTTGATCGATGTCGTGTGGTCGGTCAAAAATATATATTAAAGAGTACCTAATCACCCTTAATAGTAAAAGGTAAGCAGGGTGTCGAATCCATAAGGATTCACAGGAAAGTGCTAGCAACGATTAATTAAAAGCTACTAAACATTAAAAAGTAAATTGATCTATGGACTTGATTAAAAAATAATTAAATTAAAGAAATAAAGTTTAAGTTTTTAATAATCTTGATTAAAAAGAAACCCACTTCAGGATTCAGGTTTGGTAAAGTTATAATTTTTCTTGAATGAAACCTAGTGAGAAGTCATTAATGGTGACTTACACATGATATGATTTAAGTGATAATTATAAATTTAAGTTTAAAGGACCTTATTCATACAATTCCCAATTTGAATAATGAATGTGACATCCGACCCATTTTCAAATTGTAACCCGAACCTATTTTGTTCAGATTATTTATTTCAATGAATCCAATGTATCACGGTGTAGTTTAAATAATATTATAAATGATTTTATTCAAATTTTCATTTATTTAGATCATTTGAGCAAATAAGGTCATAAACATTTATTTTTTTAGTTGAAAGTTTGACTTGTCATTTTTAATAATAAATAACTAAACTTAAAAGTCTCATTAAAATTTATAAAAGTTTATAAATATTTGGTAAATAGATGGAATTATTATTTAAATTTATAAAATTTATAAGCATTTTAGTTAGGGTTAAAAGTGTCAAATATAAAACTTGAATTACAAGTTTTCATATAAGATAACAAGCACCTTAAATTACAGGGGTCCAAATTGTAAATTTCTTAAAAACAACCCAACCCCCCCCCCCTCTTCCCCCGTCGGCCGACCACCGTTCGGCCACCCTCCGGCACCCCGATTCCCACTCGATCGGCACAACTAAACCGGTTCTTCTCGATGGAGAAGCTATTTCGAACTCATAGTCAATCTAATTGGACTTAATCAAATGTTTATCATGTTCAAACTAAAACCAAAACACCACTTTCAAATCTCAATCGGTTACAACTCGGTCATCAACGCAAGCAATCAAACTAATCAACCGAAAACGATTCTGTGAGCGTTACGAATTCAAACATATCAATAATTGCTAATAACACTATGTAATTATAATCGAATCATGACCCAAAACCACCGAATCAACCTTAAACTCGTTTGATTTGAAACAGTCACAATCAGGGCTATAAACTCATAGTGACACCTTCAAATCGTTCCCTTTGAACTTTCTGCAACTCCAATCACAAAAAACAAACCCAATCATCACTCTCGAACTCCATTCTCCTCTCGCAACCTGCAACCGGTCGAACACCACATTCGAGGCAACCTCAACAGAAATTGCTTGAGGGCTTTTGATTATCTGGTCCAATAGAAGTTTCCTGTGCAATTAATTCGATTTTGATCAACAACATCAACTCGAATCGTCTACCCACCCGTCGCGACTCGTCCAAACCTTTACACCATCAATTCTATCTTAAATCAGGTAATTAGATGTATGATTACACTAGTTTTTGGATGCTAATCAAAAGCCCTAAGTTTGATTTGGTTATTGATCAAGTTTTCAAGACCAATTTGGAACGAATTGGATCTAGGGTTCTATGGATTTGGGGGATTTGTTAAGGTAATGTTTTTCTTAATTAAAAACCAAACTAAAACAGATTAGGGCTTTGGCCCAATGGTAACACACATGGCATACACAAGGGTGACCCAGGTTCGAACCTGGGCACCCACATATAATTTTTCTTAAAATGTTCTTTTTATTATTTCAGGACTTATTATTAAACTATAATATTAATATAAAACTATTTTGTTAATTAAAATTATTCTAGAAATTTTATATTAATCTCAGAAAATTGTAAAAATTATAATCCCATTTTCTTATTAAATTTTAAGAGGTTAAATGTGTAACAAAACTTATTTATAAGTTTTATATTTTACAAAAATCATTTCGAGCCAAACCTAAATTGTTTCAAATCGTTTCATACCAATATTTTTATAAATCATCTAAATAACATATTATTCAATTGATTATTTGGACAAGTCATTTTTACTTAATTGTTAAAAAGATTATTTCTTTTTACACTTTACTGTTCAATTACTACATAAACAATTATTAATAATTAACTACTTAGGTAATATTCAAATTCATAACAACCCACTAATATATTCTACCTAAACTACTTTTTAATGTTTTTGTAACTAATTACTAGAAACCCTCAAATCTCAATTGGGACCCTAATCCATATTTAGTTCTTCACTCATTACTATTCTAATCACAAGATACCAAACTTTAGGTTGAACTTCGAGGAGCTTCCTTCGGTATCACGTCTAGCATTCTATTATTTCCAACACGCTTATTATTATCATGTGAGTATTCATTGCCCATTTTCATGTTTTATTATTTGGGGAAATCATGTGATCCCGTATGCAACCATACTTATTCATTTTTATTCTATTTCATTCTAAATTCAATTCAATACATGTTATATTATTACTTGTAATTATGTGTTCATAATTAGATAAACTTGATAACATGATCATTGATTCACACAACCACGGTAACAATGATAGATCTATTGGTTTGACAAACTCACCCCATTTGTTTAGTCACGTGGTGATTGAAACCAGAATCATTCATTCTATAAGGCTTCGTCCAGATTGCTGAGGAGCATCTTGCACTTTTCACCACTTTTATGTCAAGCTATGAAGCATTCATGTCTGGTAGACCTACTGCTCCTAATGTTCTGGTTGATGATCTTCAACAAGTCAATCTTGATGATGTTGAAGAAAATGACATCAAGTATCAAATGGCTATGGTGGTTTACAGGGCGAAGAACTTTGCTAGACGAACTGGGAGAAAAATGTTTGGTGTTAACAACTCTAGCAAAATCGGTTTCGATAAGTCTAACCTAAGGTGTTACAACTCTGACAAACCAGGTCATTTCGCCAGAGAATGTACTGAACCAAAGACTGGTCAAACTGAAGGCCCCAAGAAGATGGTGACTGTGGAGATTGAGCCGAAGAAAGACAAAGCTAGTACTTCTGGTGGTACTAAAGCATTAGTTTCTCAAACTAACGCTGAATATGATTGGTCAGATCAAATGGAAGCTCTTGATTTAACATTGTCTACTGCATTCATTGCAAAGATTGTTCCTGAACCAGAAGAAGAAGAAAATTTATTTGCTGAGTTCATTTCTGATGACTTGATGGAAGGATTGTTTGCTAAAGAGAAGAAGTGAAGGTGGAAGTTGAGAAAGAAAATGAGGAAGTTGAAGAAGTAAAGGTGGTGGTTGAAGAAATGAAAGAGAATGTTAAAGAAGAAAAAGAGACAGTTGTGAAGAAAGATCAGGTTGAGAAGGGTTCTAAGGAAAAGATTGTGATTGAAGAGTACACTGTCGAGCCTCCAGTCAAAAGCCAATATAATAATCCAAAGACTGTTGACGTTGCTCCAGTGGAAGAACAAGCTGCTGAAATGAAAGCATTCATGGTTAAGAAGGTTGAGGAAACAGAAGGGGAAACTTCAGAACCCAAGGTATATGATGGTTTATGCAAAAACTCATGTGTTGAGAAAGTTCAAAGATACAGAGTTCACAATGAGAGCCTGATAATGGAAGTTGGAAAACTTCAGTATCAAGCTCGCAAACACAAGTCAAATGAAAAGATTTTTAAAGAAAAACTTGAAGGTTTAAACAATACAATATATAATTTAAAATTAAATCTTCATGATAAAGAATGTACTAATAATGATTTGACAAATAGAAACAATGAACTCGCTTTAGAAATTAATAGACTCAACAGTGAACTAGCCACGGCTAAATTCACTGTTGAAAAATTTGAACTTTCATCAACAATGGTTGAAGGAATAATCAAGTCACAAATGACACAGAAGATTAAAGGAGGAAAATGTGGTATTGGATTTTCAAACATTGCTCCTCCAATTAATCATGATTATTCATGTTTACCTTCATCTGATGTCATTTCTGATTCTGATATGGTCTATGGGATCGGTTTCTCTCCATCTCCAGACTTAAAACCTTCGGTCAAAGTAAATCTATCTGTTGATCCTATTATAATAACCAAACCTAAACAATCACCTGAAAATTTTTGTGCATATAAATTGAAGGTGGATGGGTTGGTTGAAGATTGGGAGAGTGAAAGTGAGGGAGAAAATGAGAATGAATGTTTGAAAAATAAGAATGTAAAAGTTTTACAATCTGCTTGTAAACAAAACTTATCAGGAAATGAAAAGGATGTTGATTTGAATGAGATGAAATCAAATAGTAAATATAATTTGAATGCCTATCAAAGGGAAAATCAGAAAGAGAGAATTGAAAAAGATTTTAAAAGTAATTTGTTTCAAAAGGTTTAATTGAAAATGAAGAACATATTTTTAAAGAAACAAATTCTCGATTCTTTAAAAATAAACTTCATTATAATGCTAATCTTGTGAATCAAGATGTTTGTAGCCCAGATTTGCAAGTGAATGATTCTTCTGCATTCAATCTGAAAATTCAAAAGCCTGGTCCTTCTCCAGCACCAATCCGTATATCTAAGCCTGGTCCTCCTCCAGCAAATTCAAAGTCTGGTCTTACTCCAGCAGAATCAAAGACTATTCCTATTCCAACACCACCAATTCCAAAAGTCAAAACTGCCAAATCTCCAATCCAAAGTGGTCATAATTCATCGATTTCCTCGAATCTGCAAAAGATGAACTTGCAATTATCAAATGAGGCAAAGATTCGAGAGACTGTGAAGAATTTTAAACCAAAGAGTCAATCTGACTTTGGTTTTTATGACAATTTCTATAATTGTCATCCACAGTTTGTTTTCCACACACAACAAAGAAATGTTATCAGTGTGGAAACATAAATCATTTGGCAAACAATTGTCCTTTTCGACAAAAATCGTTAAGCAAACAAAGATTTCATAATTCTATTGCTCATAATAGAAAATTGTTTTTCACTCATGGAAAATTTTCAAATAATATGAAATCAAAGGTTGTTAATGAGTTTAATGTCAAACGGGATAAGAATTTGTCAAATAATGTAAAAGAAAACAACAAGTTGAAAAGCATAAACGAAAAGAATGATGTGCAAACCAAATATAATAATATCAAATCATTTTGTCTTGCTGCAACTCATAATGTGCTCAAGTCATGTTTGACTTGGGTACTAAAAGCTAGGTAATTTTGTTACTAATGCAGGGACAACCGCAAAAGGCTACTGAAAGTCTATGGCATGTAGATAGCGGTTGTTCAAGACATATGACTGGGAATTTATCATTACTACAAGATGTTCAGTCATATAATGGAGGAAGAGTGATTTTCGTGGGAGACAAAGGAGGACGTATAACCAAGCGTGGTACAGTTACAAATGGTGTCCTTAGCTTTGAAAATGTTAATTTTGTTGAGGAATTAAAACATAACCTGTTAAGTGTGTCTCAAATCTGTAACAAACAATATTCTACACACTTTACTAACAAAGAATGCTTAATCTTAAAACCAGGTTTTGTTGTTCCAGATGAATGGATTTTGATGAGGACTCCGAGAGACAATGACACATATCTTCTTGATATGCATTGTTCTAATTCTTTGGTAACAGCTTCTTGCTTACTATCCAAAGCCTCGGAGAATGATTCCATGTTATGGCATCGTCGGTTAGGACATGTCAATCTTAAAAACATGAATAAACTTGTACGTGGAAATCATGTTATTGGTTTACCTGAAAAGGAATTTCAATTAAATGAACATTGTTTGTCATGTTCTAAGGGTAAACAACATAAACTTCCTCACAAACCAATTGCACACAACTCAGTCGAATCAATCTTACAACTCTTACATATGGATCTTTTTGGTCCAGTGAGTGTTTTAAGTTTGGGCCGAAGATCTTACTATCTGGTTGTTACTGATGACTTTTCTAGATTTACTTGGGTGTTTTTCTTAGCATCTAAGGATGAAACTCCACATCTTTTGATCAAATTCATTACTTTGGTGGAGAATCAGACAGAGAAAAAGGTAAAATGCATCCGAAGTGACAATGGAACAGAGTTTTGCAATCAAACTCTGAATGAGTTTTGTGAATCAAAGGGAATTGCCAGACAATTCAGTGTTGCTGGCACTCCACAACAGAATGGGGTTGCAGAAAGAAGGAATAGAACATTGATTGAAGCCGCTAAAACAATGATATCTGCTGTCAAATTACCTTTGTTCTTTTCGGCTGAAGTAGTAAATACTGCATGTTATGTTCAGAATCGTGCTTTAATCAACAAAAGATTAAATAAGACTCCATATGAAATATTTTATAAACACAAACCCAAAGTTAAATATTTTAAAGCCTTTGGTTGTTGTTGCACTTTGTTGCATACAAATGAATCATCTTCAAAATTTTCTGAAAAGGCTGATGAATGTTACTTTGTGGGATATGCTGCTAATAAGGTTGCATATCGAGTTTATAATAAAAGAACTAGACAAATAATTGAGTCATTTAACATTGATTGGCACGAGCTTAACATTACTGATGCAGGTTCAGCTCCATCATGGATTTATGATTATGAATCTTTGTTCATAAATTTTAAAATTTCTACACCTTCATCTGTAGATTCTAATTCTCAAGCAATCTCTTTGGATAACAAAATCATTGAGGAACTTCCATCTTTGA
Organism: Flaveria linearis; assembly: GCA_024085815.1. Classification (NCBI taxonomy): domain Eukaryota; kingdom Viridiplantae; phylum Streptophyta; class Magnoliopsida; order Asterales; family Asteraceae; genus Flaveria; species Flaveria linearis. The sequence continues at coordinate 58,506 of JABSNV010000931.1, read as the reverse complement.
TATCTGCTAATTCTGCTGTTGCTTCATCATCCAAAGATATTCCTACAGCTCCTGTACAAGTCTCTGCATGTTCTGAATCCTTAGATATTCCTTCAGAACAAATTTCTAATCAGGAGCAGGAAGAATCATTAAGTTCACCTTTATCTGCATCTTCTTCAGAAACTATGGATACACCGATCGAAGTCATTCAAGTTCCATTTGAAGAATCTCCAAATATGTCTACTGCTTCTGAAAATCCTGTTTCTGATGACACACTTGAAGAAAATATTGTGTATCAATCTCGACATTCTGAAGAAGTTCTTGATAATGTTGAACACATTACTAATTTGGAAGATGGGATAGTTGCAGATGATATTCCTCAATTGAGAATACATAAAACTCATCCAACTGAAGCAATCATTGGTCCATTGCACGAAGGTTTAATTACCAGAAGTCAATCAGGGGCAATCAACACCTGTCTTTATGCTTGCTTTCTATCACAATAGTGCCCAAGAATGTGGAAATGGCACTCAGAGAAAACAGCTGGATAGAAGCAATGCAAGATGAGTTGATGCAATTCAAGAAGCTCAATGTTTGGCATCTTGTTGAACTTCCAAAGGATAAGCTTCCGATTGGAACAAAGTGGGTATTTCGAAACAAGACGGATGAAAAAGGTGTTATAGTTCGGAATAAAGCATGTCTTGTTGAGCAGGGATTCTATCAAGTTGAAGGATTGGTGTCACACCCCAACCTTGACGGCGGAAACGTCGAGGTGCGAGGGTTAAGATTGTTCACAGCCACATAACGCTATGTTAAAGTATAAAATGCCATTAATCAATTGTTTTCAACCACCACATACATCAATGTCTCAAAATAAATTAAACAAAAACAAGAATTCAATCGTCTTTATTAAACCTAGGTCCATGATCTAGGTTTATGCATTCCTTCAATCATCGCTAAGCTTGCACATTACCTGAAACATGTTGAAAATAAAGTCAACTAACTAGTTGGTGAATTCTCATGGTTTTAAATACAATAAGTATACAAAATGTGGCAATTCTAGTCAGTGGTCACAAGATAGCAAGTATATAGAACATGCATAGTTACAATCAAGCCTCGACTGAATAATATGAATAAGCATGATTAGCTAAGTGTATTTGGTTCCCTAGTGCACAAGCATACGGCTCCTAGGAGTCGGCAATACATCGACTTTAGCACCAAATAGGCTTGTCAGGCCCAAAGATCTAAGACTTCGCTAGGCTAGCAATAGTTAATGATTGCACACGTATGTCACATCTCATATAATACTAAACATATCCAAACAACCACGACTATGTAAGAATTGCACGTGTGAAATAAGTATCAAAACGTGTATGTGTAAGTTTGTATAAGCAACATGTTTCACCCCGAAAGATGTGAAATAATCGTAAAGCGGGGCATAAGAACTCACATGTTTAATAAAGTAGACTTGTAGATGAAATAAGAATAGCCACGAATAAGAATTCCAACACAAACGTCACAACGCACCTAAACGAAATAAAGTAGCGCGTTATAATTTGTTTGATGATTAATTGTAGATCTAATATGATTTAATAATTATTCGTATTTATTACATGTTAATAACGTGATCGGTTAAATGGAACGAATGGATTATACTTGATATAATCAATTGTTAGCGCGTAAAAGAAATAATAAATAAAACTTGATTAAATTGTACGTTAAACCGATTTTTAAGGTTTGTATATAATAATTATAATGAGTGATTTAGCTATTACAAGGGACTATATACAAATATATATATATTTATAAGTATAAGTAATCAAACAATTAATTGTTTGAATATATATATAAATATATACACTAAACATTACAATATTGTGTATAATAATCATAATAGGTGAAAGAACATATATAATATATATATATATAGGTATAAATAACTAAACAATTTAATTGTTTGCATGGATATATAAATATACATACTAAACGATTATAATATCATATTAAGTGATTTAGTTATTAAAATACCTATATAGGTATAAGTACTAAACAATTTAATTATTTAAAATATGTATACATGTACAAGTATTTCTTTTAAAACTAAAATTAGGTATTTATAAATACAAATGTATTTTATAAAAATAAATTTAGTCACAGTTTAATTAAACAAAAATAGGAAAATAAATCTGCATTTTATAAAAATTAATTTTAGAAATTTTCAGAATTTAAAAAAAAAATTTAATAATTAAAAAAAACGAATAAAAGAAAAAAAATTGCAAAAGAAAAGAAAAGAAGGAAAGGGGGGGCTGCCCGGGGTCGAACCCGGGGCTCCCCTGAACTCATGGGGCGCAGGAACCAGCGAACCAGGGCCAATGCCTTGGTTTGTCTTTGGTTTGCTTTGCTTTTAACCCTTGTTCCCCGGTTTCCCCCAAATCTTATGAACCCTAGGTTCAACAGGGTCAAAATTGACCTCCGATTCGATGTTAAACACCCGAATCATCATGGGGCTTTTGATCCCTGGACCAAATCGAGTCAATAACAGGTTCTAATTACCTGTTTCGATTAAGCTTCGAGTGATTTCAAGTGCGGTTTAGGTTTTCGGGTTTCTTGGTTTGGGGTTTTTGATTCGAGAGGTTTTCTGTTGAAATTGAGAGTTTAGGGAGTTTAGGAACTTCTCAATGAACCGAAAAACCACAACTTATAAGTTTGATTTCTTGTTTTCGAGCAATTCCCGTTTAATTTTGAAACCGCGTTCCCGTTTACCAAATTTGAGAGATTCGAGTTGTTATTTTGTAATTATAATTGATTGATTGATTGTTTGAGACGCGTAGTAAGTTTAGAAACGATTATTTTGATTGATTTCATGTATTTGGACGAGATCCGATTCGAGGTTCATCTCGGTTTTTATTCGGAGGGTGAACGAGCGGGAAATTTCAATTTTTAGATGGGTTTCAGTTCGAGACATGGGGTCGAGCGGGTTGGGCCGGTTTTCTTGATCGAATTGCATAAAAAAAACGAAGTTTGGGGCCTCGCCGGAGCTCCCACCGGCGGTGGCCGGAGTTACGGGGAGAGAGAAAGGGGGTGGGAATGGGTTTGGTTAAATTACACAAATGGTCCCTGTGCTTTCAAAATTTACGTTTTACCCCCTGCACTTTAAATTCAAAGTTTTATTATTATTATTATTATTATTTATTATTATTATTATTATTATTTATACTATTGTTATTATTATTATTATTATTATTATTATTATTATTATTATTATTATTATTGTTTTATTATTATTATTATTATTATTATTATTATTATTATTATTATCTATTATCATTATTATTATTATTATTATATTATATCTATTATTATATTGTTATTATTATTATTATTTCTATTATTATTATTGTTAGTATCATTATATGTATAAAAAAAAAAAGATTTACTAAAGGATGCTATAAAATGGCATAAATAAATGAACACAAAAATACAGGATGTTACAGTCTCCCCAACTTAAAAGAATTTCGTCCCGAAATTAAGAATCAAAAAGGGTTACAAGAATAAGTAAGGTAAGTCTTCTTCATATGTTCTTCAAGCTCCCAAGTGAATTCCGCTCCTCGTTTGTTCTCCCATCGAACCTTTACAATTGGGGTCGTAGAGGTCCTAGTCTTCTTCATAATGCGATCCATGATTTCGACGGGTTTTTCAACGAAGTGTAGTGATTCGTCGATCTGAATGTCTTCCAATGGCACATGCAAATTATCGTCGGCCAGACACTTCCTCAGATTCGAGACGTGGAAGACAGGGTGAATTCCACTAAGGTCGGAGGGTAGTTCTAGTTTGTAGGCCACTTTCCCGATCCTTTTCAGAACCTTGAAAGGCCCTACAAACCTTGGGGCTAACTTGCCCTTCCTTCCAAAGCGAACCACACCCTTCCACGGTGAGACCTTGAGAAGGACCATCTCCCCAACTTGGAATTCCAGTGGCTTTCGACGTTTATCAGCGTAGCTTTTCTGTCGACTCCTTGCCACTTCCAAGTTCTTGCGGATGATAGCGACTTTATCGGTCGTCTCTTGTATGAGCTCGGGACCGGTAATAAGATTCTCGCCAACGTCGGTCCAGCAGATTGGTGAACGACACTTACGACCGTAAAGTGCTTCGAACGGTGCCATTTGGATGCTTGTGTGGTAACTGTTGTTGTAGGAGAATTCTGCGAGCGGTAGGTGCGTATCCCAGTCGCCCCCAAAATCAAGGACACAGAGACGTAACAGGTCTTCCAGGGTTTGGATCGTCCGCTCGGTTTGGCCATCGGTTTGGGGATGGTAAGCCGTGCTTAAATCCAATTGTGTACCCAGAAGTTCTTGCATAGTAGACCAAAAGTGAGAAGTGAATCGAGCGTCTCGGTCAGATATAATGTGAAGAGGCACACCATGACGGCTTACGATCTCGTCGATGTAAATCCGGGCTAACCTTGATGTCTTATATGTGTCGCGTATGGGTATGAAATGTGCCGACTTAGTCAATCGGTCGACGATTACCCATATGCTATCGTGCCCGCGAGATGTCCGAGGTAACTTGGTTATGAAGTCCATGGATATATGTTCCCACTTCCACATGGGAATTTCGGGTTGTTCAAGTAATCCACTTGGACGTTGATGCTCCGCTTTAACCTTCGTGCATGTAAGGCACTTAGCAACATAGGTTGCTATGTCTCGTCTCATTCCGGGCCACCAATATTGACTCCGTAAGTCCATGTACATCTTATCGGAGCCCGGGTGAATAGAATAACGAGTCCGATGTGCTTCGTTCATGATAGAAGCCCGAAGGTTATTGCGTTTAGGAATCCAGATTCGGTTTGCGAAATACATTAACCCATTGGCTCTTGTTTCTAATTGGGCTAAGAGATTTGGCTCGAGCTCTTCCTTCATACTCCCTTCGGTTTGCACCGCTTGCTGTGCTTCTCGAATACTCGCCTCGATGTCACAATCGATCCTTAAGTTCTGCAATAACACCGTAGCATTGTTGACATCGAGTCGGACTTCAGTATCAAACTCTCCCAATGTATCGAACCATTGGCGTCGGTCGCGAATCTCTTGAACGGAAACCTTCTTTTGATGCGACTTTCGACTCAATGCATCGGCTACGACATTTGCCTTGCCGGGATGGTAGCGGATGTCACAATCGTAGTCGCTAATTAGTTCCACCCAACGACGTTGTCTCATATTGAGGTCCTTCTGATTGAAAACGTGTTGGAGGCTCTTGTGGTCCGTGTAGACTATACATTGCGTGCCGTATAGATAGTGTCTCCAGATTTTCAAAGCAAAGACCACCGCTCCGAGCTCGAGATCGTGCGTCGTATAATTTACCTCGTGAACCTTCAATTGTCTCGAGGCATATGCGATGACCTTTCCCCGTTGCATGAGAACACAACCAAGGCCTTGTTTCGACGCATCGCAGTATACCGTGAAGTCGTCATTTCCATCCGGTAGCGTCAGAATAGGGGCATTGCACAACTTGTGCTTCAATGTCTCAAACGCCTCTTCTTGCTCGGCTTTCCACTCGAAAGGCTTGTTCTTCTGAGTCAAGGACGTGAGTGGCTTTGCGATTTTTGAGAAGTTGGCAATAAATCGCCGGTAATACCCAGCTAGGCCAAGAAACGATCGAACTTCCGTCGGAGTTGTGGGAGCACTCCAACTCTTTACGGCTTCGACCTTCGCAGGGTCGACGTGAATTCCTTGACTATTCACAACGTGCCCTAAGAACTGTACTTCTTCAAGCCAAAACTCACATTTCGAGAATTTCGCGTACAATTGTTCCTTCTTCAACAGTTCGAGGATTTGACGGAGATGAAGTTCATGATCGGAGCGAGACTTGGAATAAATAAGAATTTCGTCAATGAAAACGATGACGAACTTGTCTAGGTATGGCTTGCACACCCGATTCATAAGATCCATGAAGACCGCTGGAGCATTGGTTAAGCCGAAAGGCATAACCATGAACTCGTAATGCCCATACCGGGTGCGGAATGCAGTCTTTGGGATATCGTCGTCGTGGACTCGCAGTTGATGATAACCCGAACGCAAGTCGATTTTTGAAAAGATTGCAGCTCCTTGAAGTTGGTCGAAAAGATCGTCGATACGAGGAAGAGGATACCGGTTCTTGATAGTCAACTTGTTGAGCTCCCGGTAATCGATACACATGCGGAAAGACCCATCTTTCTTCTTCACAAATAAGACAGGTGCACCCCAAGGAGAAGAACTAGGGCGGATAAACCCCTTCTCGGATAGTTTCTGGAGTTGGCTAGAGAGTTCTTGCATTTCCGATGGTGCGAGTCGGTAAGGTGATTTAGCCGCGGGGCTTGCTCCCGGAATCAAGTCGATTTTAAATTCTACTTCGCGTACGGGAGGTAACCCGCTAAGATCATCGGGAAAAACCTCAGGGAATTCTCGTACAACTAGAACATCTTTGAGTTCCTTCTCCTTGGTTTTGGTGTTGACTACATATGCCAAGAATGCCGGATAACTCTTACTTAGGCATTTCTGAGCCTTAGTACATGACATAAGCTTGAGTCCTTTGGAGGACCGTTCACCGAACACCTTCATCGTGTCCCCGGAGGGTAAGGGCATGCGAATGCACTTCTCGAAACAAATGATCTCGGCATGGTTCTTAGATAACCAATCCATGCCAATAATGACGTCGAAACTCCCGAGTTTCATAGGAATAAGGTCGATAAGAAACTTATGGTCATCGAGACACAATAGACAATCGCGGATAACCACGTCGACGGTGATGGGTTCTCCATCAGCAACTTCGACGGTGAGAGGTCTCTCTAGATTTGAGCGAGGTTTAGAAAGTGTCGGCTCGAACTCTAAGGAAACGAAACTTCTATCGGCGCCCGAATCAAATAATACGTATGCATAGGTGTCATTAATAAGAAACATACCTGTATAGGTTTTAAAGGCACTTAAGGACACAAGTAAGGAATTTTAAGAGAAATTCTACAGGGATAGGGTTGCAATTTTTACGTACCGTTCACCACTTCGTTGTTCGCCTGGGCTTGGTTCGCGTTGATGTTGAAAGCACGTCCACGAGCTTGTGGAACATTGCCCACAAGACGAGGGCACTGGGGTCGGTAGTGACCTGGTTCTCCACAGTTGTAGCAAACCCGATTTGTTTCCGTCACTGCGTTCCCTAATGCTCGGCGACACGTTGCCACAAGGTGCCCGTACTTGCCACATAGTGTGCAGATGCGACATGGAACATTGCCCGGGTGGTGATACCTACACGTGTTACACATAGGTAGAGGCCCGCATAAGCCCTTGCCACGGGTACTTGTGCTGCTGGAGTAGCCCCGGTAGTACACTGTCTTTGGGGCGGTTTAGGAGCAGCCACGGTGTAGTTCCGTGCCGGTACAAACTTCCGTTTCTTGTTATCAGGCTTGACCTCCTTAACCTCCTCGGGGGTCGTCTTCTCAGTCTTCTTAGCACCCTTTGCAGACATGGTGCCCGCTCGGATGTGGTTCTCCGTCAATTGGGCAGTGATGGTGATAGCTTCTTCCAGAGTTGCGGGTCGGCTACCCACAACGGCATCCTGAATTTGAGGCGGCACACCCTTAATAAATTTTTCCACGTTTCGGGAAACAGTATCCACCATGTGTGGCAGCAGTATGCTTAGTTCATGATGACGGGTAGAATACGCCAGATAGTTCCCGCCATCCTGTTTCAAATTCCAGAATTCCTCCTCCAGTTTCTGGATTTCACTCCTCGGGCAAAACTTGGCTATGGCTATGTTTTTGAATTCCTCCCAAGTTAAAGCCAAGATTGCATCGGGGCCACGGTTCCTCTTTTCACTGTTCCACCATGTTAAGGCCCGTTGTTGAAGCATACTGGTGGCATACCTCACTTTGAGTGCTTCGGGGCACTCACAGTTGACGAAGGTGTTCTCCATCCCTTCAAACCACTCTAAGAGACCGGTGGCACCTTCCTTGCCACTATAACTGGGAGGCTTACATGAACTGAAATGCTTGAAGGTGCAAGACTGGGTGTTACGCCGTTGGTTTGCACTATTCTCCCCTTGACCATTGCTATTGTTCGTGACGTTTGCGATCATAGTGCTGCTGAGTTCAGCCACCATGGTCGGGATGACCGCAGCCATTTGCCGAGCAATCATGGCAGCAAGCTTACGGCCGGATCTTCCTCGGTTTCCGTGAAAACGAGACATGCTGGAAAAATACAAATTGGGTTAGGATCGGTTAAAGGATAATATGGGTAGGCAATTAAGGTAAGGGTCATAAATTATACAGAATGATTCCATTTGGTGACGCATCACCATTTGGAAACGTTGACACGTCAAGATAATTGACCCATTCGCCTCAGAAACTCGTGTATGTTGGTCATAGTTTATCACTCATCCGGAAATCCCCAGGTAGTGTAACGGTTCCCTCAATGAGATTTATACGTATACGCTTGCCTTAGCCCGAGGGCCTTTTGCCAGAAAATCCAGAATACAGGTGTCTATGTACCACACTAGTTCTTGGTTTATGAAATCAAAAATCTTGATGGGATATTTACAAGATTAGACATAAAGTCTAAAGAATTCCTATCAATAGATTCTACTTGGAGACGAGAATAAGTTTAAGAAATAGTAACTGTCGGGGGAGAATTAACGTTTATGATAAGTCTAGGGGAGACGGGTAACAATATGTAATCATGTAGAAAGGCACCTATGCTAAGGCATCACATTGCACATAATAAGGCATAGCGTTAGGCAGCATGCAAACAATAAGTATGTATTCATAAGAATATTATTCTATAAGGATCATGCATAAACTATAGCCTAGGTCACCATTTCTAATAACCTAAATCCCTATAGTTATGGGCTCTGATACCAATCTGTCACACCCCAACCTTGACGGCGGAAACGTCGAGGTGCGAGGGTTAAGATTGTTCACAGCCACATAACGCTATGTTAAAGTATAAAATGCCATTAATCAATTGTTTTCAACCACCACATACATCAATGTCTCAAAATAAATTAAACAAAAACAAGAATTCAATCGTCTTTATTAAACCTAGGTCCATGATCTAGGTTTATGCATTCCTTCAATCATCGCTAAGCTTGCACATTACCTGAAACATGTTGAAAATAAAGTCAACTAACTAGTTGGTGAATTCTCATGGTTTTAAATACAATAAGTATACAAAATGTGGCAATTTAGTCAATGGTCACAAGATAGCAAGTATATAGAACATGCATAGTTACAATCAAGCCTCGACTGAATAATATGAATAGCATGATTAGCTAAGTGTATTTGGTTCCCTAGTGCACAAGCATACGGCTCCTAGGAGTCGGCATACATCGACTTTAGCACCAAATAGGCTTGTCAGGCCCAAAGATCTAAGACTTCGCTAGGCTAGCAATAGTTAATGATTGCACACGTATGTCACATCTCATATAATACTAAACATATCCAAACAACCACGACTATGTAAGAATTGCACGTGTGAAATAAGTATCAAACGTGTATGTGTAAGTTTGTATAAGCAACATGTTTCACCCCGAAAGATGTGAAATAATCGTAAAGCGGGGCATAAGAACTCACATGTTTAATAAGTAGACTTGTAGATGAAATAAGAATAGCCACGAATAAGAATTCCAACACAAACGTCACAACGCACCTAAACGAAATAAAGTAGCACGTTATAATTTGTTTGATGATTAATTGTAGATCTAATATGATTTAATAATTATTCGTATTTATTACATGTTAATAACGTGATCGGTTAAATGGAACGAATGGATTATACTTGATATAATCAATTGTTAGCGCGTAAAAGAAATAATAAATAAAACTTGATTAAATTGTACGTTAAACCGATTTTTAAGGTTTGTATATAATAATTATAATGAGTGATTTAGCTATTACAAGGGACTATACAAATATATATATTTTATAAGTATAAGTAATCAAACAATTTAATTGTTTGAATATATATATAAATATATACACTAAACAATTACAATATTGTGTATAATAATCATAATAGGTGAAAGAACAATATATAATATATATATATATATAGGTATAAATAACTAAACAATTTAATTGTTTGCATGGATATATAAATATACATACTAAACGATTATAATATCATATTAAGTGATTTAGTTATTAAATACCTATATAGGTATAAGTACTAAACAATTAATTATTTAAAATATATGTATACATGTACAAGTATTTCTTTTAAAACTAAAATTAGGTATTTATAAATACAAATGTATTTTATAAAAATAAATTTAGTCACAGTTTAATTAAACAAAAATAGGAAAATAATCTGCATTTTATAAAATTAATTTTAGAAATTTTCAGAATTTAAAAAAAATTTTAATAATTAAAAAGAAACGAATAAAAGAAAAAAATTGCAAAAGAAAAGAAAAGAAGGAAAGGGGGGGCTGCCGGGTCGAACCCGGGGCTCCCCTGAACTCATGGGGCGCAGGAACCAGCGAACCAGGGCCAATGCCTTGGTTTGTCTTTGATTTGCTTTGCTTTTAACCCTTGTTCCCCGGTTTCCCCCAAATCTTATGAACCCTAGGTTCAACAGGGTCAAAATTGACCTCCGATTCGATGTTAAACACCCGAATCATCATGGGGCTTTTGATCCCTGGACCAAATCGAGTCAATAACAGTTTCTAATTACCTGTTTCGATTAAGCTTCGAGTGATTTCAAGTGCGGTTTAGGTTTTCGGGTTTCTTGGTTTGGGTTTTTGATTCGAGAGGTTTTCTGTTGAAATTGAGAGTTTGGGGAGTTTAGGAACTTCTCAATGAACCGAAAAACCACAACTTATAAGTTTGATTTCTTGTTTTCGAGCAATTCCCGTTTAATTTTGAAACCGCGTTCCCGTTTACCAAATTTGAGAGATTCGAGTTGTTATTTTGTAATTATAATTGATTGATTGATTGTTGAGACGCGTAGTAAGTTTAGAAACAATTATTTTGATTGATTTCATGTATTTGGACGAGATCCGATTCGAGGTTCATCTCGGTTTTTATTCGGAGGTGAACGAGCGGGAAATTTCAATTTTTAGATGGGTTTCAGTTCGAGACATGGGGTCGAGCGGGTTGGGCCGGTTTTCTTGATCGAATTGCATTAAAAAAAACGAAGTTTGGGGCCTCGCCGGAGCTCCCACCGGCGGTGGCCGGAGTTACGGGGAGAGAGAAAGGGGGGTGGGAATGGGTTTGGTTAAATTACACAAATGGTCCCTGTGCTTTCAATTTACGTTTTACCCCCTGCACTTTAAATTCAAAGTTTTATTATTATTATTATTATTATTATTATTATTATTATTATTATTATTATTATTATTATTATTATACTATTGTTTATTTATTATTATTATTATTATTATTATTTTATTATTATTATTATTATTATTATTATATTATTATTGTTATTATTTATTATTATTATTATTATTATTATTATTATCTATTATCATTATTATTATTATTATTATTATTATTATATTATTATTATTGTATTATTATTATTATTATTATCTATTATTATTATTGTTAGTATCATTATATGTATAAAAAAAAAAAAGATTTACTAAAGGATGCTATAAAATGGCATAAATAAATGAACACAAAATACAGGATGTTACAATTGGATTATGAAGAAGTGTATGCTCCAGTTGCAAGACTAGAAGCAATACGCATATTCTTAGCCTTTGCTTCATACATGAACATCAAGGTCTATCAGATGGATGTTAAAACTGCATTTTTATACGGAGAAATGAAGGAAGAAACCTATGTTTGTCAGCCTTCAGGATTTGAAGATCCCGATCATCCTGATTATGTTTACAAGTTGGATAAGGCATATATGGTTTACATCAAGCACCTCGTGCTTGGTATGCAACTCTGACTGAACATTTGCTTGCAAATGGTTATTCACGAGGCGCAATTGATCAAACCTTATTCAGACGAAAATCAGGCGATGATATCATTTTGGTTCAAATCTATGTCGATGATATCATTTTTGGCTCTACAAATGAAAGTATGTGCACGGAGTTTGAAGCAGTGATGAAGAAGAAATTTGAGATGAGTTCCCTTGGAGAAATTTCCTTTTTCTTGGTATTCAAGTTACTCAATCTGAGACTGGTATTCTCATTCATCAAGAAAAGTATGTTCAGACTATTCTTGAGAAATACAAGTTTCAAGATTCCAAAGTAGCTCTTACTCCAGATCCATTAGGAGAATCAGTTGATCAACATCTTTACAGATCGATGATTGGTTCCCTTATGTATCTCACTGCAAGCAGGCCGGATGTCATGTTCCCTGTTTGTCAGTGTGCCCGCTATCAAAGTGATCCAAAGGAATCACACATGAAAGCTGTCAAGCGGATTTTCAAGTATCTCGAGGGTCAACCTAAGCTTGGTCTTTGGTATCCTCGAAATTCTGATTTCAATTTATTTGCTTATACTGACAGTGATTATGGTGGTTGTAACTTAGACAGGAAATCGACCACAGGAGGATGTCAATTCTTGGTAACCGACTCATTTCTTGGCAGTGTAAGAAGCAGAACACTGTATCCACATCCAATGCCGAAGCTGAATATGTGGCTGCATCGAGCTGTTGTTATTAGCTTGTCTGGATTCAACAACAACTTCTTGATTATGGTCTAAACATTTATGACACACCCATTTGGTGTGACAACACGACAGTTCTGAACATCGTGAAAAATCCCATTCAACACTCCAAAACTAAACACATTGACATCCGCATCCATTTCATCCGCGACTGTTTTGATCGAAAACTTATTCATTTAAAACAAGTGCCGTCACTGAAAATATTGCTGATTTATTTACCAAGGCATTTGATCATTCTCGATTTGATTTCCTTGTGCAATCATTGGGAATGATTAACTTTGGATAAATTGGTTTAATGAATCTTCACAAAAAAATTTTTTTCATTTTTAATAAAGAATAAATTGCAATTGTTTCTTTTTCTTAAAAGAACAATCACAATTTTAGGGGGAGAAATTAGAAAACAAGTTCTGAAAAAATTTTTGGTCTTAGGGGAGTTAGATCAAAGAATTGCCAAATAAAGACAAAGAAGAAATTTTCATACTTAAATGAGAAATGATATTACAAAGTTCTACAGAGTCTAAGTACTTTCAAAGGCTTAAATACGAATAGACTTGGATTATGTTTGATATGTCGATAGGCTTTGCTTTCAGAACTGAAAAGATCATAATTGAGTGATTACATTTGAATTAAAGAAATATGATTTAGTGGGGAACATATCAGGATTATGTGCCAAAATGTTCTAACACAGACTGAGAGATATAATCTAGTCATACTCAAGCCTGTATATGTTTGATTCAGTGATTATCATAACTATACATATATCTATATAAAAGACAAAAATACAAAAAGAGATAAAAAGAGAAAAACACAAAAAGAAAGTAATTGAGCAAAAAGATGCCAACAAGGGCCTTATAGGATATAAGATGCCAAGAAGCACAACAAATCAAAAGATATGTCTAAAAGACATACATACTATATGGTATATATTTTCTATTTTGAGAGTATTTCTTTAACCTTGGAAGGCAAAATCGAAAGATGGGGCATGTAAGTCCGGATGGCTTGTAAGTCCTAAACATCTTGAGAGGGCAGACGTAAGTCTGGATGGCTGTCAGTAAGTCCTTAAACTTGTTAATATTCCGGGTTAAGAAATATTTCTCAGGCTAGTTATGCACAAATAGTTATATTTAGGAATATAATAAATGATATCACTGATCAACAATGCATGGTTTAAGTCAAATTGGGGTGACTTGAAATCTCAATAGTGTCTTGAAGGATAATAATTATTCTACAGAAGTTCTGATTGTGGGATCCACTGACTTATATTAAATCAACACAAAACATGATATATATATATTACTCATTATGTTTCTGAGTAAAACCTGAAGTATAAGTTTAAAAGGACAAATATATTGACAATCAACTTAACCAGTTATTTTAAATAAAGCCGGACAGAGTCTTAACTTGAAAAAGAACTATATGATCTCGTTATGAAAATTCTTACAAAAACAAACAAATCCGATCTTGATTCTTTAATTGTTTTCATTCTTTTGTTATTTCGTGTGAAACAAGTGTTCGCATGATAAAACATTGTCGCTTAATTCATGTTTTCGCACAAATATAACTCTCGCACGAAGTCCATTTTCGCATGACTTGACATTTCGCATGACAGAAAGTTTTGAAATATTTTCCAAGTGTTGATGTTGTTGTCTCAAGTGAACTTATCGCATGCAACTTGTTTTCGCATAAAAATCTTTTGGTTGCTAAAATTTTAAGTGTTGTACATATATTCACATGTAACTAAGCTTTGAAATGATAAATTGTTTCTAAGTGATAAAATGTTCTAAGTGTTAAACCTCAAAAGTTAAAATGTTCTAAGTGTTGAAATTCTATATGCATAATTAAGTTATACTAAAAGTGTTCTAATTCTGATTTTTTTTGACAATGCAGATGGCACAAATGATTTTCAATAAAAATCATAATTGTGTTGCTTACTTAGATGAGGTTCCGGAAGGGAAGGACTGTTTTCGTCTATGATCGAAGGATTGAAGAATTCCCGTATTGTCTATGCTATATCTGCTGATCCTGCCATTTATTCTGAGCTTATAGATTCATTCTGGAGCATTGCTGCTCTGGAAAAGGACCAACCAGGAAACCAGATTATCACTGCTACTGTCAAAGACAAACGAGTGACAGTTTCTCAGTCCATCCTGAACCGAGTTCTTTTATTTGATGATCAAGAAGGAGCACCAACTCGTCTTGATGATGATACAGTGATTGATTGTCTAGCTCGTATGGGATACGAGTACAGATATCCATGTTTAGAGAAGAAATGGCTACCACCGTACTGGAAGTACTTATTTCATGTGGTGATTCATTGTCTGAGCAACCTCAAAGCCGGAATGGATAGCTTGAGTGCAATTTTTGGCTCCTTATTGGTTTCTTTGGTTGATGATATTCCTTTTAGTATATCTGGAGTTATCTTCCAGGAAATGGTAAAGAACGCCACAGCCAATCCTGGAAAGAAGTTCATCATGTACCCGAGATTTATCCAGTTGGTGATAAATGATACTTATCCTGAGCTTGCTACTCAGAGATCTCCTAAGTATGTTGTATAGACTATAAAGAAGGAGATTTTCACACATCTAACTGGAGCCAGAGGCAACAAATGCTCTGGTGAAAGTTTTGCCAAGATCGGTAGATTTTCAGAAGTTGATGACAATGTTGAAGATTTGGGAGGAGATGTACCAATTGATGAGGCACAGACTGATGCTTCTACTTCTGGTGCTAGAGAAGATATAGATCAGGAGATTGAGAGAATGTTTGGGGATGAACCATCCAATGAAGAAAGAAGGGAAGGTGTTGTCCACTCAGCCTCCAGTTCTGAAACCCCAAGTGATCAGATAGGGAATGTTCCATATGAGCTCCAAATAGATCAGACTCCCTCTACTCCAACTTCTACCAGGAAAAATACTGAAGAGAGAGACACTGATTATATTCCTGTGGAATCACCAAGTACTTCTTCTAGACGAAAAAGAATGGCAAAAAGAAAAGACTTCCCTGCAAGAAGAAGAGGGAGAAGTGTTATTCCAAAACGGCCACGAACTCAAGTGATTGTTACAGAGGCTGAACAGATTACTTCTTCTGACATTCAGAGATCACCTGAAAACGTGATTACCGAGGAAGAAACACATGTTGATACTACAACCACTGCTACCGAGACAGAAACTGTTCCTGTTTCTGGTTCTGGTTTTTCTACACCTTCACGGCAAGAAAACTTAGAGTTTGATGTTGATTCATTTTTGAATACTCCTCCAGAGTTTCAAAGGAGAGAGGAATCATCTAGCACTCCTCATTCTATAACTCTAGAAGAAAGAGTTAAAAACTTGGAGAAAGAAAGTTTTGAAAATGTAAATGATTGCTGAACTGAAAAAGGAAAATGAAGAAAAGTCAAATCAGATTACCATGATTCATCTGGATTCTGCAATTAAAGATACAAGGATAGCGTCTCTTGAACAACAGATGAAGAACATGTTTGATTATACTTTAGGGTTGGAGAGACAACTTAATGAGCTTAGAGAATTTATTTCACAGACTTACTTTCATCAACCACCAGTCATACGGTCTACTACTGTGATTGGTGAATCTAGTAGGCGATCTCCAAGCCCTCCTCCTACTAAGAATGCTCCAGAAAAAGAAGTGGTCAACGAAGCTCAAACTTCTACTGAACAGCCAAGTGTTAGTGCGACTGAAGATGTTCCAATTTCATCTGAAGTACCTATCACCGAAGCTTTCACATCTACAGCTTTCGTTGAGCCTGAGCATATGATAACTTTGCCTATTGTTCATGAAGAGGAGGATGAAGAGTTGATTGATTATGCTGATTCAGATGATAATGAGGATAATGATGATAAGGATGAAGATGAAGATGATGATGAAAATGATGATGATGATGGTGGAGATGATGGTCGAAATGATGGTAGTAATGATGATGGTGGTAATAATGATGGAGGTGATGCTACAGGTTTCTCTTTGAGTCCAACTGGAGATACTAACACTGATAATGTTGATCGACCAAGTGTTAGTGATTCGGAAGGATATGATCCACTTGACCCTGCCACTGAGAGTGTGTATGAAAAGGAATTGTATTCTTTTCAAAAATCTTCATCAGGAGCTGTTGAAGAAGAATTTGATATGTTTGATGATTTGGAGGATCAAAATGAATATACTGACATATTTGGGAACAACCTTCAAGAGTTATTCAAAGACATTAATCTTGTGAAGGAGAAATCCCTACTGTGACTGTGAGTGGTGAAACTCCTGCTGTTTCTACAAAGAAAGATTCTACTGGTCAGATTGCGTTATTCACTAGAGGAGGATTAATGTTCAAAGCACCACCACCACCTACTGAAGCTCATTTTCTATTCATTTCTAAGCCTAAGCAGAAGTATGGTGAAATGTCTCATGTCATTAGCTGGGTTATGATGGCGAGAAAAGGCTGTATGTATAAAAAGAAAGAATAGAGAAATTGATTATCTGAAAAGCACACAAGACTTCCATACTCTACGTGCTGCTGATCTTACTCCATGGGCAAAGCTCCATTCTTTAATGAAAGCAATTACAGTGAAGCTGAACTGATGAGATCTATGATACGAAGGGAGATGCGCACAAACTTCAAGGATTTAAGACTGCCAAATCAAAGGTGATTGATGACTCAACAAGAATAGATGAAAAGACTAAAGCTTCAATGAAAATACGTGTCTATCAACATCCTAAATTTATCAGGAAAGTCCCCGTGCATGCTCCAGTTCCTCCCAACACTTTAAAGCAATTACTCTCATGGAGATGTGAGAAGGATTCCGGTCAAGCTGTGATCAGATGTATTGACAAGTCATTTCGAATCATTGATCCAGCAGATTTGATGAAGTTTGGCAAAGACGACTTACTCAAGCTTTTACACTGTCCCATTTCAGCTGATGAGTCCGTTTATTTTCTTTCTTGCCAGTATGTGTGGATGATTGACCGGATCCTTAGGAATAAATGGTATGCATATGCAGGCTCGTACAAGAAGGCAAACGTTGATTTTGATTGATCATGTTTCACCGAGCCTAGGGGGAGATTGTAGAAGACTAATCAAGGCTCGTCAAAACAACCTGTGCGAAAACCTGATCCACGTGAAAAGAAGATGTCACGCTAGAAGCAGACCACGCGACAAAGGACTTCACGCGACAGTCATGACCCGCGCGAAGGAAGCTGTGCGAAAAGCCAGTCGCGCGAGAACTGATGTTTAGTATAAATAGTTTAGTTTTCGTTTTGTAATTAAGCTTTTGTTCATTTATCTTATATGTACTGTGCGAAATTGCACAAGACCTGTTCTAGGTTGTGTTATTCAATCTGAAAATCATTGTGTGATCAAATTCAATCTTCTTCTACTCCAATCTTGTTTACATTCCGCATTCACAAGATTGAGATCGTGTGTTTATTGTTTTTTCTGGGAGAATTCGAGGTTTTACAGTTAACGTATTTGCTTTGGTTTGCGAGCCGAACGTTTACACTCATAACATCTCATTGTTATTTTAGACGAACTCATCAATGATTTTACCATTTTGAAAAGTTTTAAAACTCGTTACCCATTCTCATAAAGGTTTTTCCATACTATACAGCATGTCTTCTCGTCAAAACCGCTCCCGATCTAGAAACTCTGGCCGCAAGATTGTTGCTATAGTGGCACGTGAAGTTGCTACGGTCATCCCAACACTGCTTACCCATTTGAACCAAGGCAACAACGTTGTTCAAAATCAAGCTGCACCAAACCCTCCACGAGCTTGTACTTACAAGCACTTCAGTTCTTGCAATCCCACTAAGTTTAGCGGGACCGAAGGAGCCACTGGTCTTTTACAATGGTTTAAGAGTATCGAGAACACTTTCCTGAATAGTAAGTATCCCGAGAATCTCAAGGTTCGCTATGCCACAAGTGTTCTTCAAAAGAGAGCACTCACTTGGTGGAACGGGGAGAAACGAACCCGTGGAACTGATGTCGCTTTAGCATTAACGTGGGATGAAGTCAAGGAGCTCATGACTCGGGAATTTTGTCCGAGAAATGAAATCAAGAATTTAGAAGCAGATTTCTGGGACTTAACTCAAGAAAGTGGAGAAAATCTAGCTTATACCAACCGATTTCATGAACTGAGTCTACTTGTTCCCGACCTGGTTACTCCTTTATCCCGGGCCATCGAGAAATACATCGGTGGTCTACCTATGAAAATTCAAGACACGGTGTGGGGTAGGAATCCTGCAACTCTGGAAGATACCATTCGATTAGCTGTTCAGTTAACTGACAATCATGTCAAGGCTGGAACTCTGACTAGGAAGGGTGCTAATAAGGTGCCCGAGAAACCCTCAGCTGAACCACCTGAGGAAAAACCTAAATCTTCTCAAAACAAGAAGAGGAAGGCTAAATCCCAAAACTTTACTGTGGTTACCCCTACTATTCCGGTTAATCAAGTCGCACCAAACTACCAACCAGTCTCCAACAATCAAGTCCCGGCGAAGAAACCTTACACTGGAACTTTCCCGCAGTGCAATATTTGCAAGTACCACCACCCTTCTAATGCACAATGCCGTCGCTGCGCCAACTATGGTCGTTTCGGTCATACCTTCAACGTGTACAAGAGCGCAGCTAAGACTCCGACTACTGCATCTGTCCTTCACCATCCTCCTGCAATTACTCAGGGTCGTGCATGCTATCAATGTGGTGATCCGAACCATTTTCGTAATCGATGCCCTCAACTTGTCAGGCCGGTTCCTACGGCTCAAGGACGCGCTTTTAACATCAATGCTCATCAAGCTCAAACCAATAAGGATGTGGTGAATGGTATGTTCTTAATCAATAATCATTATGCTTCAGTCTTGTTTGATACCGGCGCTGATAAAAGTTTTATATCCTTAGAATTTGAGCCTTTGCTTGCTAGTGCGAGAACTAAGTCGGGGAAACCATTTACGGTAGAAATAGCCAATGGGAAACCTATCACAATCGATTCTATTATTCCAAACTGTACCCTTAGTCTTAGCGAGCACGACTTTCTTATTGATCTTACACCGATGCAACTTGGAAATTTTGATGTCATTATAGGCATGGATTGGTTATCTAAGAACCATGCTGAAGTCGTTTGCTTTGAGAAAATTATCCGAATCCCTCTTACGCCCGAAAAGGTTTTAAATATCTACGGTGAGAAGCCTTCCAAAGGCCTTCGACTAATGTCATGTACCAAAGCTCAAAAGTATCTCCGCAAACACTATGTGGCTTTCTTAGCGCATGTCATGAAAGCGAATGGGAAGTCAAAGCGAATCTAGGATATTCTGGTTATTCGTGAATTTCCGGAAGTGTTTCCCGAGGACTTAACTGGTCTTCCCCTTGTGCGTCAAGTTGAGGTTCGTATCGATGTTGTGCCTGGTGCAACACCCGTAGCAAAATCTCCTTATCATCTTGCACCATCTGAGATGGAGGAACTTGCTAGCCAACTTCAAGACTTTCTGATAAAGGTTTCATTCGACCAAGTTTCTCACCTTGGGGAGCCCCGGTATTGTTTGTGAAGAAGAAAGATGGCTCATTCCGTATGTGTATCGATTACGGGAGCTCAACAAGCTTACTGTCAAGAACCGGTATCCTCTACCAAGAATCAATGACTTGTTTGACCAGATTCAAGGCGCTTCATACTTTTCTGATGATATAGATAGGTTGGACTCACCTAGTTTAGTTTAGTTTCTTTCATTTTGGATGTAATAGGACAAATGTTAGATAACTTTGATTTATGTAAGTAATAGTTATGTTTCGCTCTGACCCAGCGAATCTACTAGCGAATCTACAGATTCGCTAGTAGTCAGCTGAAGAAGGTCGCCCGGCGAAACTGTTGCTTGCCGGGTGAACTTACCCGTTGGTCAGGGTACGAATTTGAGTCTGGTTATATATATGCAGTTGATGTATCTTTGGCAGCAAGTTTTGCCATACCTAATTGAGAAATACTTTTGCATTACTGTGTCATAGCTCGTTTAAGGCTGGAATTGTGTTTGTTTTGTTATCTTTGAGCCTTGTTTATTGATATTGATTGAGTTTGGATCATATGGCTACATATTGAAACTCTTTTATTCATTTTTGCACTGTTTGATTCTGTATTCTTGAGATATCATTGTGATTATCATCTCAATAGCACGTAAATCGATCACCAATGGACCAACAATATGGTATCAGAGCCTTTGTGCTCTTGATTTGTTGAGTTTTTGGGGTTTTGAGGTGTTTTGAAGAAAAGTCACTGTTTCATTCGATTTGCATCATCAAAGGGTGTTTTACTCATAGAAATTCGTAGAAAAACCATTGCTCAAGTAGTAAGGAGACATCCCAATCAACCAATCACTAATTCATAGCGATTTGGATGAGTTTAGAGTGATTTTCAGACCGAAAAGTGTTGTTTGTTCATCAGGCGAATTTAGTGCTCTTCCAGCGAATTTGTGACTCCCGAGCGAATCTATTTTCTCTGAGTTTTTTTTTTTTTTGCGAATCTGCAGTCATTGAACGAAAGTTCACCTTTGTTACCTTATTCTCAAGCGAAGATACCGTCGAATTTACCACTAGAACGAAAGTTCTACTAGTTCTGCGAACTTGTTCAGCGAACTAGAGCTGCAATAGCACTGATTCGAGCGAATCTGCTGTTGGTTTGCCTAGCGAATTTACCGGCGAACTTGCCAGCGAATTTACATCTTTTCAGCGAATCTAATTTCTGATTCCATCATGTCTACTTCAAGTGTGAATCTGACTGATATGGAGTGCGTTCAACCAAACAGGCCACCGAGGCTTGTCAACGGAGAAAATTTTGAGGATTGGAAACGGTGCTTGAAAGCTTTCTTCTTCTACACTGATCATGGTCAGTGGGAATCTATCACTAACGGACCTCACCTACCAACAACAACTGTCGGATCTATCACTTCACCAAATCAGGATCCTAGCACTTATACTGAGATTGACATCAAGCTGCTCGATCGCGACAAGAAAGCTCTTGGAGCTTTGATTCTGTGCCTACATCAGGATATTTATAACAGGTTTGCTGAGCACACTACCGCTAAGGCATTGTATGATGCCTTATGTGAATTTTATGACGGGAACGAAGATCTGAAGAAAGACAAGAAAGCTCAGGCTTAGAAGGAGTTTAACTCATTCGTGGGATATAAGCATGAGACACTTACTGATATAACAAACCGTTTTCTGTCAGTTTCAAGCAACCTGAAGAAGTATGATGAACAGCTTGGAAATCATGAGCAAGTGAGTAAATTGTTAGACTCTCTTCCTGCTTAGTGGAGTCTGCAAATCAAATTACTCAAACAAGAAAGAAATTTTGCTGATTACAAGTTGATGGATGTAATCAACAAGTTAAAGTCATTTGATCTTGATGTGAAGAGAAGAGAGTATAATCAAACCATGATGTCTCCCAATGTCCCTCCTCAAAACACTGCATTGATTTCATCTGCAAACTCTAACTATTATGGTGCAGCTTATGGGAGTTCATCTGGTAATGGTGGCTTTGCTAACTCTGGGTATGGTAAAATTGTTAACTCAGGAAGTGGTTGTAAGGATGCTGGGTCACGTTCAAATGCCTTAGTTTCTACTCAAATTCCACACGATCTATCACACTGTTTGGATTATTTGCGCACAGTTATGAGGCTTTAGTGGCTGGAGAATTGAAAGGTCGTGGTATGACAGTGGAAGATATGTATCAGGTTGATCCTGATGACCTTGAAGAAACCGACATTCAGTGGCAAATGGCCATGCTTACTCTTCGTGCCAGGAGGTTCATGGAAAGAACTGAGAGGAAAAATTTTGGAAACCAGAGTCAGAACAATGCTCTAGGATATGACAAGTCTAAGCTAAGATGCTTCAATTGTAAGCAGCTTGGTCATTTCAAAAGAGAGTGTACTTCTCCCATTGTCACTGAACCTGTTAATTCTGGAAACTCAAGAACCATCCCAGTCATAGATAAAGTTGAAGAAGCTAAGCACAAGAAAGAAACTGCTCTGTTGACCAACTTTGATTGGAGTGCAGAAATTGAAGAATCAAAGGAGGAAATCACCATGCACTGATTGCTAGATAGTGGAGGAACATGCTCTTGATGATGGGGACATTTACAGTTTTGATCCTTTCAAGGAGTTCTATGGTGAAGCTGATAATGAAGTTGATAGCAATAGTGAATCTATTGGGTCTGAAGCCATTCAAACGGTTAAGGAATATGTAGGTGTGTATCAAGCTGTTGTTCAAGAAGAGATTGTTCAAACTGGTCTGGTATGTGAAGCTGTTAAGGAAGAGGTTAAGCTGGCTGGTGAAAACGAGAGCTGAAAATGAAATCTAGGATTGAAGAAGCCAAGAGAGAAGCTGTGGAGGAGTACAAGAGGAACACTCCTTATTGTCAATGTGATCGTGTTCTCGCAGCAGAAAAACTGGTAATGGGTCTTCCTTATGAAATTGTTGAAGACATGTGTTCCTCTGCATGCAAAATTCGTTTGATTGGTATATATAAAGCTAATAGGTTGCTTATAATGAATGAAAATGATTAAAGAAAACCAATAAAGAGCTTAAACAAAATGAGTCAAAGTATTTTGTTAAATTAAGAGAAGCCTTGAAAGAAAATGAACATTTAAAAAAGACACTTTTGGAAAAGAACTGTGAGGTTACTATTTAACTGAACAAGTCACACTTGCTGAATTTGAAGTCAGAAAACTTAAAAATAAATTAGAACAGTGGTCTCTTTCGAGCATGAAAAGGGAGGAACTATGCAAAAAACAAAAGGGGGCAAGGATAAAGACCGGTTTGGGTAATGAAAATGATGCATTGGTATATCCTCCACCTAGTACTTTCTGTTATTCTCCTATGCCCACTCCTCATCCATCAAATGAGTTGATACAGAGATTATACAGAATGATACTAACAGCTCTGTTGCAGGTTTAGAAGGAGATAACTCTAAGGAGTTGCGAGAAGGATATGATTATGGTGGCAGTGTTGGTCTCGGGAGCTCTAGTATTAATGATTTTAATTCCAAGAAGTCATTTGTAGACATTAGTTTAAGTAATCATTTTGTGTCTGGTGGAACTATTTTGGATTCAAACTCTGGGAAATGTAATAGTAACTTAGGATGTTCTGTTTCAAACACTCGTGATGATTTAAATGTTTTAAATTCTGCAGTTAATGTTAATGTGTGTATGAATGATGCAGCTCAACTTTTAGGTCATGTCTCTGAAAGTGAAACAAAAACTAATTGCTTTAACAAATTCTTCTCTCATCCAATCCCATCTTTTACACCAATAAGGATTTCTAAACCAAAAGGTAAAGAAACGTCTTCTTCCTCTGAAGATAACAAAGATAAAAGTGAACAAAAACCAGTTAAAGAGAATGTTATGACAGAGAAGTCAACGAGTCATATGACTCGAACAGTGATTCAGATTCAAGATTGTCTGAATGTGATGAAGTAATATCTATTGATAGAGTTCCTTCATCAAATTGTTCTAAAACGAGGCTGAGATCCCATTGTTTTAGATGTGGAAAGGATGATCATTTAATTAAGCAATGTCCTATATCAGGTGGTCTTAATAAACAGAATAAATCCTTTGGAACTAGATTGACAGCTTTTGTACATGGTTTCTTTTGCAGAAAATCTGTTCCTCCAAGACCTAAGTACACTAAGACTTGGGTCCCAATTTCAAAAGTCTAACCAATATTTTTTTATGACAGGAACATTCAGAGGCCGCTGTAAATAGTTATTGGCATGTAGATAGTGGATGTTCCCGCCATATGACTGGGTTGAAGGACCTGCTGACAAATTTTAGAATAATTGATGGTGGATATGTTGCTTTTGCTGGAGACAAGAAGGGTGGTAAGATGATTGGCTAAGGAGATGTCTCAAATGGTTTCCTGACTTTGGAGAAAGTAAACTATGTTCCAGAATTGGCATTCAATCTTCTCAGTGTATCACAGATCTGTGATAAAGATATTCCCGTGATGTTCCTGGCCAATGAATGTCTGTTCTTGAAACCAGAGTTCTCTATCCCTGAAGAGATGGTGATCATGAGAGCTCCAAGGAGAAATGATACCTACTTGTTAAATATGGGATCGAAAGAATCATCTTCCACCGTGACCTGTCTTTTATCAAAAGCTTCTTCCCATGAATCTTTTCAGTGGCATAAAAGATTAGGGCATATCAAGTTTAAATTGATAAACAAGTTAGTTAAGAACAATTTGGTCAGGGGACTACCACTGAAAGACTATTCTGTGGTAGAAAAATGTATGGCTTGTGCAAAAGGAAAACAACATAAAAAGCCACATAAACTTAAATTTCAAAACTCGATTGAGCATCCCCTCGAATTGTTACATATTGACTTGTTTGGCCCTATCAGTGTTAAATCAATTGCTAAGAAATCTTATTTTGTTGTGACAGATGATTATTCCAGGTACTCTTGGGTGAGATTTCTGTCTAACAAAAGTGAGACCGCTGAGGAATTGATGAAGCTGATCCCTCTGATTGAGGTTCTTGGAAAGAGAAAGATTCAAGCCATCAGAAGCGACAATGGCACAGAGTTCAGAAACCACATATTCAATTCATTCTGTGAACAAAAGGGTATTCTCAGACAGTTCAGTGCTGCCAGAACACCTCAACAAAATGGTGTTGCTGAACGTAAGAACAGAACTCTACTTGAAGCAGCTAGAACGATGTTGATCAAGTCAAAGCTTCCGATTATCTTTTGGGCTGAGGCAGTTAATTGTGCAGCTTATGTACTTAACGGGGTATTGATTGTCAAGAGCAAAATGAAGACATCATACCAGTTGTTCCGAGGAATTAAGCCTCTTATTGATTTTCTACGCCCTTTCGGTTGCTCTTGTACTCTGTTAAATACCCAAGACCAGAAAACGAAGTTTGGTGCGGTCTCTGATGAATGTTTCTTTGTTGGGTACTCAGAAACACAAAAGGCGTATCGTGTGTATAATAAACGATCGCGGATTGTGCAAGAGTCCTACTATGTCGACTGGCAAGAATCAAACTCAACAAGCATTGGAAGTGAGCCTGCATGGTTTTATGATTCTACCACTGTCTTCAAGTCATTCAATTTGCCAATTCCCGATGATGATGACGTTATTCCTCACTCGTTTGTGAATCTGACTCCACCACAACCGCAACCGTCTGCAACCACCTCATTACCTCCCACTTCATTTGATATCCCACCTTCACCACCTTCACCACCACTTCCATCATCTGATTCATCATCTCAACCATCTTCATCTAATCCTACAAGCTCATCTACCATACCATCCACCGCTTCATCCATTCAACATCCTCATATCGATCCAATTCCCACAAATCTATCCACTTCCACATCAACATCACAACATAACCCTTCATTGCTTAACACTAATTTTAAAACCTTAAAGATCACCCTCATGACTACATCATTGGATCTATCACAGATAGGGTGAGGACTCGGAGTCAAAGTGGATTGATAAATGAGTGCCTTTATACAGCTTTTCTATCTCAGATCGTTCCAAAGAATTACAAGCAAGCACTTGAAGACCCAAGCTGGGTGGACTCTATGCAATCCGAGTTACAACAGTTTAGGAAGTTGAAAGTCTGGGAGTTAGTTGATCTTCCTCCAAACAAATGTCCCATTGGTACCAAGTGGGTTTTCTGAAACAAGCCAGATGATCGTGGTGTTGTTATTAGAAATAAAGCAAGATTGGTTGTTCAAGGATTTGCTCAGGAGGAGGGGATAGACTACACTGAAGTGTTTGCTACAGTTGCTCGTATCGAAGCCATCAGAATTTTTCTTGCACATGCAGCTCACAAGAACTTTAAAGTTTTTCAGATGGATGTGAAGTGTGCATTTCTTATGGAAACATTGATGAGGAGATATATGTGTGTCAGCCACCAGGTTTTGAGGATCCAGATTTCCCAGATAAAGTGTACAAGCTAGACAAATCTTTGTATGGGTTGCATCAAGCTCCCCGAATCTGGTATGAGACCTTGACGCAGTATCTCCTCAGCAAGGGTTTCTCTCGTGGGACTATAGATATGACACTCTTTAAGAAGGAGGTTGATGGTGAGATGCTGATTGTTCAAGTGTATGTCGACGACATTATCTTTGGATCAACAAATGAAAAGCTGTGTAAAGATTTTGAAGAAGTGATGAAGTATCGCTTTGAAATGAGCATGATAGGGGAGATGTGCTTCTTCTTAGGATTGCAGGTGGAACAGAAACCGAGAAGGTATTCTTATTCATCAAGAGAAGTACATCAAGGAAATCATTACAAAGTTTGGCATGGATAATTCAAAGCCAGAACTTACTCCCTTTACTGCTCAAACATGCTTGTCTCCTGATGATAATGGGAAGTCCGTGGATGCTCATCGATCTCGCTCGATGATCGGATCTCTCATGTATCTGACTGCAAGCCGTCCAGATATCACATTTGCCGTGTGCTACTGTGCTCGTTATCAAGCCAATCCCAAAGAATCACATGAGCTAGCGGTTAAACGCATTTTTCGTTATCTCAAGGGTTCCTCTCGTTTGGGTCTTTGGTATCCAAAGGTGGTAACTTTGATTTACATGCTTTTCTGATAGTGATCATGGTGGTTGCCGGATTAACAGAAAGTCGGTCACCGGTGGATGTCAATATCTGGTGACTGTCTTGTTTTGTGGCAAAGCAAAAAGCAAACAACAGTGTCCTTATCCACAGGAGAAGCTGAATATATTGCTGCATCAAGCTGCTGTTGCCAAGTGCTCTGGATTCAACACCAGATGATGGATTATGGCATCAACTTCCTTCACACTCCAATCTTCTGTGACAATGAAGCCGCTGTTGGAATTGCCAAGAATCCAATTCATCACACTCGAACCAAGCACATCGAAACAAGAATTCATGCCATTCGTGACGCTCAGGAAAAGGGGTTCATTGATATTATTACTATTGAAACTAGGAAGCAGAAAGCAGATCTTTTCACTAAAACATTTGATAAACCACGTTTTTACGAACTGATCTCCATGCTAGGATTAATATCCTTCTGAAACCTATTTCTGAGTAAAATAACTGTTTGAGATGTATATATGTACATATTTTTCTTATGGTCTTGGTCGTTTGTCTGCTTAGAGAATCCTTGTGTCCCATATATATTTTTTATTTCTTATTCTTAATTTTCCTTCCTTTCGATATTAAAAAATTTTCTATTAAGTACGCTTTTGAATAAAAATTTTGGGGGAGATTTATGCTAATAATAAGTTTTAACTTTTATTCTCTCAGGAATTCAAGAAAATGAAGTAAGAAAGAGGGGAACATCTTGCGCTGGGATATGCATGATAGACTCATCCCAAAGACGAAGTAAACAAGTGATCATGCAGCCAAATTAAAGATCATAACTCAGTAATAAGGATTATCCTCATGATACTTTGGTCTGCACAAAGATATAAGTCTTTTCTAAAACTTGGTTGAGAGTTGCTGATTGACATCTTGCTCATGTACTGTGTTTACTATTAGGATCAGATTATTAATGCAAAGCTTATGGTGTTTCTCACCGGGATGGTGACTCGGTGATAATGCCCTCTAAGTCAAACATTAAATAATCCCAAATAGCCTATTACTGTACATACTTTCATTACATTTAGGATTAGATTATTGATGCGAAGCTTATGGTGTTTCCCACCGGGATGGTGACTTGGTGATAACGCCCTCTAAGTCAAACATTAAATGATCTCAAAATAGCCATTACTATATATACTTTCATACTTTACATAAGGAAAGATGTGTGTTATCTCCTCTGCTATGCGAAAGCATTGACCTGGAGTGATTATCTTCTCTGCTATGCGAAAGCATTGACCTGAAGCTCTCATCAACACGCCTAGACGATCTTCTTTGCTATGCGAAAGCATTGACCTGAAGCTCTCGTCAATCAGTCAAAGGTTGAGTTTGCATCTCATGAGTATATATCTTGCATTTATGTGTGTTTGCATCTGTATATTATAGTGTCTCATATGTGTATGTGTCAGTCATTGTGTTTGCATTATGTAGATTCAGTATAGTGAGCAGGCAAAAATCAATGATTATGCTCGATAAACCTTGATGTCGAGACTAATTCTTTACCAAATATCAGTGGGGACCAAGTTGCTGAGTTACTAAGACAATTCAGAACATGATAAACAGTTGCAGATCACAAGTTGAAAAGAACAGGGAATGGGTTTAAGCGGACAAACATATCAGCAATTTCGCTAAGTCATGTCCCTCTGAAAAACTTCGAGAAAAAGATATTATATCCTTAAACCGTTTAACTTTAGTTTTATTCTAATCTCTTTTATTTTTTTTATTTTATTTTTATTTTATGCAAAATCTTATTTTATCGTGGGGCAATAAGGTATTCAAAAGGCAAAATTTTATTTTTTATGATATTTTGTTTTATTTCATTTTATTTTATTTTATTTTAATTTTTTTAATTTTATCTTATTTTAAAATTTGTTTTGAATCGGGCGAAACTAAGATTCGCTTTAGCGAATCTATAGTTTCGCCAGTAAGCTCGACCAGCTGCATGTCAAACCAACATGTTGAGTTTACCGGGCGAATCTATAGATTCGTGACAGCGAATCTATGTCTTATAAAAAGTTACAGTGAAGGCGAAATTCTTCACAGTAACCCTAAAAAACAAAATACCCGTTCATCGAGCGAAATTTCAGAGTCCTCTTTTAGTTTTGATTTCCGTTGGATCTGTACGTTATAAAAGCTTTAAGTAGGTGTCGCGAACATCGGTGAAGCATTTAATCGGTTATTTCACTTCGCATTGTGGGATCTGGCATGTTCGCCTGGGTTAGGGTTCGTGAAACCTCGTCCAGCGAACTTGCTGATCGTCAGGCGAATCTGAACGAAAGTTCACTTGAACTCAAGCGAATTTGTAAATTCACCCAACAACTTCACCTGTTCACTTGAACCGAGCGAAACTATAAATTCACCACAGCGAACTTAATGTTTTCCAACAAATTAAGCTAAAGTCACTTGAATTTCAGCGAATCTATATAATCGCCTCTGTAAATTAACTAAGGTCGAGCGAATTTGAACGAAAGTTCATATGATTTGAGCGAATCTATAGATTCACCTTAGCGAATTTATAGATTCACCTTAGCGAATTTAGATTCAATTGAGCGAATTTAATTTAATTCTTTTGTTTTGCTTTCACTTATTCTCACACACTTATTATGTTGTATACTTAGACTTTTCTAATTTGTTTTCAGCAATCATGGCTAATTTAAAGTTCAATGAGAAGAACAACACCGTAGCTATATTGGATGAAGACAATCCCAAAGCTGCAGGGTTCAGAGACTGCATAAAGTGGCTGAAGCAATCTCCGATTTTTCATGCTATCACTCACTCACCATCCATTTACATTTTGCACATCCAAGATTTCTGGAGATCAGCTAAGTTGGATGTTAAAGCTAATCCACACTGTATTCGAGCGAGGATAGAAGCAAATGATATCGCCATTACTGAAGAAATCATAGCAAGAGTGCTTCGTCTGGAAGGAGATCAGGGAGACGAGGTTGAGCTTTCTGAAGATCAAGTCTTGGAGGATTCAGAAGCATGGGGTATGAGGGACCATCTTTTGGGTCAAAGAAAGAGATAAAGAAATCCATGCTGTCAAAAGAATGGAGATACATTTCTCATATCTTCATCATGTGCTTAGATGAGCAGAAAGGAGGATCAGACGGTCTTAACCTTAGATGGGCCAAAGCAATGGTGATATCTTGCAGAGGCCAAAAAAATATAGCAAGACTGATCTTTGAGTGCATGTGTGACAACATAATGGCACTAAAGAAAGAGAAATGGCTTTTGTATCCAAGATTTGTTCAGATGTTGATTGATGATTTGATTCCAAACATCCCCAAGCACGGAGAAATCAAAAGACTAACCCCGATGAGCTCTAGAATATTTGCAGATTGTTCCTCTGCAAGGCATGATTTCAGTGGGAAAATCACCCACTTGTGGGAAATATGTACTCTGTTGAAAGATGGGCATACATAAAGAAGGTGATAGAAGCGGAGGAAAAAGATCTGTTGAGAACAGGAGAAACAAAAGAAAAAGTTAAAAAGAGAAAACGGTATGCCAAGGAGAAAGAATACAATTTTGAGGATGAAACTGAGCAAGCAATGGATGAAATGAGAGTTTAGAAGGAGAGGAGAACTAAGAGGGCTGAAGAAGCAGTCACACTGAGGCATCAGAGAGGAGGACTAAACATAAGCATCAAGCTTTCACCGAAAATCCTCCAAGTAAAGATGCAAGATCTGAGTTTGATCATGACGTGATTAGAAACGTCAGTGCTTCTGTGGCCAATGAGCTAAGCATGATGAAAACAAAACTGATAAATCAAGAGCTGAGAGAAAAGCAAAAAGATGAAGTGATGGAAGGGATGCAGAGAATGTTAGTTGATCAAAATAATTGATCAAAAGGCTGTTGAAGGAGGTGAATGATTTGAAAGCTGCTGCCGCCTGCCTAATCAGCTAACTCAACATGAGTTAGATGATCTGACGGACACATCAAAGTATCCATTTCTGAATATGGGTGCCTCTTCAAGGGCAGGAGAGGGCACCTCAGGAGCAGCAACTGGAGGAGCAGAGAGTGAGAATGATGATGTGGAAGTTGTAAATGAAGGTTTTGATGATTTGGACTTGATATTGAGAAAGACCTAACAGGTGAGGAGGTAGTAGGGGAGAAACAACAAGTTGAGAAAGAAAACAAGCGGAGATGAAGCTGATAGATGAAGAGGAGGAATTGAGGAGCAGTTGGTGGATTACAGCTCGGAACCGGAGTTCTATGAGGTGGATGAACGTCCAGTGACCTATGTTACTGATATTAGGTCAGCTGAAACTGGAGGTGGAGTTAGATCAATCTGAGTGGTTTGTTAGAGAGAAGGAGGCTGAAAATAACTCCACTGTTCCAGAACATAAAAAACCCCACCAGAAAGAGAGCGATAAGAAGATTTTCAGCTGGAAATACAACTCTGAGCTGAAATTGTTTATGATTAAGAGAAGGGGAGGGGAATATCTTACG
The DNA here is from genome assembly GCA_024085815.1 of Flaveria linearis. Lineage (NCBI taxonomy): Eukaryota > Viridiplantae > Streptophyta > Magnoliopsida > Asterales > Asteraceae > Flaveria > Flaveria linearis. The sequence goes on along the minus strand of JABSNV010000931.1, from coordinate 26,840 downwards.
TTCATAAAAGAAAAGCCTTTAAAACCCTTCCAAGATGGGATTTGAGAAGGTTGGCTGAGATTCCTTTGATTGGAGCAGAACAGAGTGAACGAGCCAAGCAGTTGGAGATGGAAATTAAAGGGGTTTAACTGATAACTTCCAAGCTTTTGGTTTCATGAAAATGGAGAGAAAGGGGTCGAAAAAGGATGTTGACTGGGTGACCGGAAAAGGAAAGATTGTACTTAAACTAAAACGAACCGGCTAAGACTGTGGAACGTATTAGGATACCTTCCTCTTCCCCCGAGACTGCAAGCATTTGAAAAATGGTTCTATGTTACAACACTGGGGAAGCAGTGATTAGAGTAAAAGGGGAGCTGAGATCAGATTGTTTGATCCGATGGAGGTATTTTCTTTCTGTGATGAAGACTTAGTGATTCTGTGTGAGAATCACATAAAAGTTGGTGCTGGAGCTGATACGTTGAAAGAAGCGCCTCTTCATGAGAGTAGCCAACAAGGCTAGGGGACTAAGAGCTGAAGTCCGGGAGCTGGCAAGAAAAATAGTTAAAGCGGACGAAACAAGAATGGACGTGGATGATCTGACGAGGCAGATGGATAGCTCGATTGAAAGAGGTTTGTTGGTGAGGCAGTGGATCTGGAGCTTATACTGAGGATCAAAGCATGCATATCAAGAGAAGGTTGTAGTTGAGGACTCACCAGTTCCAGACATAAGTGAGGCTGGGTTTGCTAAGAACTTTATTGTTGATATTGAGTCTGATGAGGCAGAATCTGAAGATGTTACAAATCCATTGGCTGGGATTGAGTTAAGGGCAGGAGCTTCTTGGAGAACTTTGAAGCCGAAGTTGATTGGATGGAGCTGATTAAGAAGACCCCTCTAGGTGAGGTCCAACCTAGGGGGAGTATTGATGATAGATAAGTTGGACTCACCTAGTTTAGTTTAGTTTCTTTCATTTTGGATGTAATAGGACAAATGTTAGATAACTTTGATTTATGTAAGTATAGTTTAGTTTCGCTCTGACCCAGCGAATCTACTAGCGAATCTACAGATTCGCTAGTAGTCAGCTGAAGAAGGTCGCCCGGCGAAACTGTTGCTCGCCGGGTGAACTTACCCGTTGGTCAGGGTAGATTCGCTGTAGTGAATCTACCAGTGAATTTGAGTCTGGTTATATATATGCAGTTGATGTATCTTTGGCAGCAAGTTTTGCCATACCTAATTGAGAAATACTTTTGCATTACTGTGTCATAGCTCGTTTAAGGCTGGAATTGTGTTTGTTTTGTTATCTTTGAGCCTTGTTTATTGATATTGATTGAGTTTGGATCTATGGCTACATATTGAAACTCTTTCTTCATTTTTTGCACTGTTTGATTCTGTATTCTTGAGATATCATTGTGATTATCATCTCAATAGCACGTAAATCGATCACCAATGGACCAACATTTTCCAAGATCAACCTTCGTTCTAGGTATCATCAGCTACGAGTGCATATGACGACATTCCCAAAACAGCCTTCCGTACAAGATATGATCATTACGATTTCTGGTTGCCATTTGGTTTGACCAACGCACCAGCTGTGTTCATGGATTTAATGAACCGCATGTGTAAGCCATACTTGGACAAGTTCGTGATCGTCTTCATCGACTGCATTCTGATTTATTCAAATCAAGATCCGAGCATGAACATCATCTCTGTTTTGATTCGAGCTTCTAAAAAAGGAGAAACTATATGCTAAGTTTTCCAAGTGTGAATTTTGGCTAAAGAGGTTCAATTCCTTGGTCACATCGTAAATGATAAAGGAATTCATGTTGATCCTGCAAAGATTGAGGCGGTAAAGAATTGGGTAGAACCTAAAACTCCCACTGAGATCCTTCATTTCTTGGCTTTGCCGGCTACTATCGGCGTTTCATCCCAAGTTCTCAAAGATCGTTGTGCCTCTTACTGCCTTGACCCACAAGGATAAGTCTTTTGAGTGGGGGCCGGATCAAGAAAAAGCATTTCAAACACTTAAGTAAAAGTTATGTAATGCCCCAATCTTGACCCTCCCTAATAGAAATGATGATTTTGTTGTTTACTGTGATGCTCCAAGCAAGGTCTTGGTGTGTCCTCATGCAACGAGGAAAAGTCATAGCCTATGCCTCAAGACAGCTCAAAATCCATGAAAAAAATTACACAACACATGACTTGAAATGGGTGCTGTGGTTTTTGCACTCAAAATCTGGAGACACTATCTTTACGGCACCAAGTATATTGTATTCACTGATCATAAGAGTCTTCAGCACACTTTTCAATCAAAACGAACTAAACATGAGACAATGGTGATGGGTTGAATTACTCAATGACTACGACTGTGAAATTCGCTACCACCCTGGAAAAGCGAATGTCGTAGCCGATGCATTGAGTCGTAATGATTATGTCATACTCCAAGTGTTACCATTCAATCCGAACTCAAACCCGTATTCTCGAAGCCCAACACGAATCAGTCACTGAGGGTAATAGTACGATGAATGTCGTGCGGCGCTAAACTCCAATTAGAAACAAAACCCGATGGTTTATTGTATTTCAGGATCGTCTTGGATTCCCAAACGCGATGACCTTCGAATTCTCATCATGAGCGAGGCTCACAAAACTTGTTATTCTATCCATCCCGGTGCGGATAAGATGTTTATGAATCTCTGTAATCAGTATTGGTGGCCCGGCATGAAAAAGGATATAGCTTTGTAGGTGTCCAAATGCCTCACCTACTTAAAAGTTAAAGCCGAACATCAACGTCCTTCTGGATTACTTGTTCAACCTGATATTCCCGTATGGAAGTGGGAAGACATATCCATGGACTTCATTACTAAATTACCTCGTACCTCTAGCGGTCATGATAGCATTTGGGTCATCGTTGATCGATTGACTAAATCGGCACACTTCATACCGATTCGTGAAGATTATCGAGTTGAGAAATTAGCTCGTATCTATATCAATGAAATAGTCAGCCGACATGGTGTGCCATTGAATATCATCCCGATCGTGATGGTCGATTCATCTCCCATTTCTGGCAAAGTCTTCAAACGTCCTTGGGAACCCCACTCAATCTCAGCACAGCTTATCACCCTCAAACCGATGGGCATCTGAAAGAACAATACAGACTCTTGAGGATATGCTTCGAGCGTGTGTCATTGACTTTAGTGGCTCTTGGGATTCTCACCTACCGCTAATCGAATTTTCATACAACAACAACTATCATACAAGTATCCAAATGGCACCATTTGAAGCTTGTATGGTCGCAAGTGTCGATCTCCCATATGTTGGTCTGAGATAGGCGACGCACAAATCACCAGTCCTGAACTAATTCAAGAATCAACCGATAAGATTCATAAGATTCGCAAAACTTGCTTGCTGCTAGAAATCGTCAAAAGCATTATGCTGATAAGGGCGGAAACCCATGGAATACAACGTTGGTGTGATCTCTTACTCTAAGGTATCACCGTGGAAAGGAGTAATCCATTTTAGAAAAAAAGGGAAACTAGCACCTTGTTATGTAGGTCCCTTCAAGGTGTGAGCGTATTGGGAAAGTAGTTACGCTTGACTTGACGCCTCAAGAACTCAGCAACATTCACCCAACATTCCACGTTTCTATCCTCAAGAAGTGCCTTGCTGACGAGAACCTCCGCATTCCACTTTGATGAAGTTCAAATCGATGAATCCATGCACTTTATCGAAAGGCCTGTGGAGATCATGGACCGTGAAGTCAAACAACTCAAACGTAGCCGAATACCTATCATCAAGTTCGTTGGGAGTCTAAACGTGACCCAGAGTTCACTTGGGAGTGCGAAGACCAAATGAAAATCAAGTATCCTCACCTCTTTGTCTCAGCCTCCTCGTGATCAAATTTCGGGACGAACTTCCTTAAAGTAGGGAGACTGTAACATCCGACCTATTTTCAAATTGTAACCCGAACCTATTTTGTTTAGATTATTTATTTCAATGAATCCAATGTATCACGGTGTAGTTTAAATAATTATAAATGATTTTATTCAAATTTTCATTCATTTAGATCATTTTAGCAAATAAGGTCATAAACATTATTTTTTTAGTTGAAAGTTTGATTTGTCATTTTTAATAATAAATAACTAAACTTAAAAGTCTCATTAAAATTTATAAAAGTTTATAAATATTTTGTAAATAGATGGAATTATTATTTAAATTTTTAAATTAACAAGCATTTTAGTTAGGATTAAAAGTGTCAAATATAAAACTTAAATTACAATTTTCATATCAGATAACAAGCACCTTAAATTACAGGGTCCAAATTGTAAATTTCTTAAAACACAACCCAACCCCCCTGCTTCCCCTCGTCGCCGACCACCGTCCGGCCATCCTCCGGCACCCCGATTCCCACTCGATCGGCACAATAAACCGGTTCTTCTCGATGGAGAGGCTGTTTCGAACTCATAGCCAATCTTATTGGACTTAATCAAATGTTTATCATGTTCAAACTAAACCGAAACACCACTTTCAAATCTCAATCAGTTACAACTCGGTCATCAACGCAAGCAATCAAACTAATCAATCGAAAACGATTCTGTGAGCCTTACGAATTCAAACATATCAATAATTGCTAATACACTATGTAATTATAATCGAATCGTGACCCGAAACCCCCGAATCAACCTAAACTCGTTTGATTGAAACAGTCACAATCGGGGCTATAAACTCATATGACACCTTCAAATCATTCCCTTTGAACTTTCTGCAACTCCAATCACAACAAAAAAAACCCAATCATCACTCTCAAACTCCATTCTCCTCTCGCGACCTGCAACTGGTCGAACACCACATTCAAGGCAACCTCAACAGAAAATGCTTGAGGGCTTTTGATCATCTGGTCCAATAGAAGTTCCTGTGCAATTAATTCGATTTTGATCAACAACATCAACTCGAATCGTCTACCACCCACCCGTCGCGACTCGTTCAAACCTTTACACCATCGATTCTATCTTAAATCAGGTAATTAGATGTACGATTACACTCGTTTTTGGATGCTAATCAAAAGCCCTAAGTTTAATTTGGTTATTGATCAAGTTTTCAAGATCAATTTTGGAACGAATTGGATCTTGGGTTCTATTGATTGGGGGATTTGTTAAGGTAATGTTTTTCTTAATTAAAAACCAAACTAAAACAGATTCAGGGCTTTGGCCCAATGGTAACACACATGGCATACACATGGGCGACCCAGGTTCGAACTTGGGCACACCACATATATTTTTTTTAAAATGATCTTTTATTATTTCAGGACTTATTATTAAACTATAATATTATATAAAACTATTTTGTTGATTAAAATTATTCTAGAAATTTTATATTAATCTCGGAAAATTGTAAAAATTATAATCCCATTTTCTTATTAAATTTTAAGAGATTAAATGTCTAACAAAACTTATTTATAAGTTTTATATTTTACAAAAATCATTTCGAGCCAAAACTAAATTGTTTCAAATCGTTTCATAACAATATTTTTATAAATCATCTAAATAACAAATATTCAATTGATTATTTGGACAAGTCATTTTTACTTAATTGTTAAAATGATTATTCTTTTTACACTTTACTGTTCAATTATTACTTAAGCATTATTAATATTAAATACTTAGGTAATATTCAAATTCATAACGACCCACTAATATATTCAACCTAAACTACTTTTTAATGTTTACTAAAAACCCTCAAATCTCAATTGGGACCCTAATCCATATTCATTCTTCACTCATTACTATTCTAATCACAAGATACCAAACTTTAGGTTGAACTTCGAGGGTTTCCTTTGTATCACGTCTAGCATTCTATTATTTCCAACACGTTTATTATTATCATGTGAGTATTCATTGCCCATTTTCATGTTTTATTATTTGGGGAAATCATGTGATCCCATATGCAACCATACTTATTCATTTTATTTCATTATTTCATTCTAAATTCAATTCAATACATGTTATGTTATTACTTACAATTATGTGTTCATAATTAGATAAACTTGATAACATGGTCATTAATTCACACAACCACGGTAACATAATAGATTTATTGGTTTGACAACCCACCCCATTTGTTAGTCGCGTGGTGATTGAAACCGGAATCATTTATTCTATAAGGCTTCGTCTGTGGACCGAGTCAATTCAGTCAGTAGTTTGATTGTGTTGTTTGTCATTTATGATACACTGTTGCAATTTAGTCTTGACATTACCATGTGAATTGAATTGTTTTCTTTCAAGATATCTAATCAACTTTAGTACGTGTATATAAACCTGTGACTACTCACCGGCTAATTTGTTAGCTGACTCATTACTTTCCACATGATTTCAGGAAATACTGTTTAGAGGATTTCTCTCTGCTCACATAGGACTGGACTCAGTCAAAAATAAAGAAAACAATGTTATGATACTTGGTTTTATTTTAATTACGTTGTAATGTGTGACTTGACTAGCATTATCAATAAATAAATGACTATTAAATGTTATTTTAAACGTATTATTACCTTGTGCTATGAACAATCGATTCACATTCTTCCGCCTCGATGATTCCGCCATCGGTCGGGGTGTGACAATGAAACCCTAATTCTAATAATCAATCATGCAATGGTTAAAGACAACCAAAGTTAAAGATATCAAATTATTTAAAACATAATCAAACCATTTAATAATCAAATCATAAATTAAATCTAAAAGAACTTAAAGGTTCAAGATTTAATCCCAACTCTAGGTTACAAACTAAGAATATAAGAACTTGCACAAACGCTTCCCCCGAAGTGAATCACAATGGATTTAGCCTTGTATCATCATCGATTCTTTAACAAAATTGTAATGATCATTAAATCCGGATGAATTTGATGTTCTTGATGTTGGAAGAGCTTGAGAATGAACCAAGATGGTTAATTTTCGTTCAAGATTGTTGTGTGTAAGTTCAAATTCATGTTAGGGTTTTTGCCCCATTTAAATCCCTTTAAATTAGGTTAAAATCCCCCAAAATACAACGATCGGCATCGGTGGCGCCACCAGTGGCGTCGGTGGCGCCCCCAGCGCCATCTGGGCTAAAAGTTACTGACTAGCGGTGGCTTTTGACGGTGTTTCTGACGGTATCAGAGTCGGTAGCGGTGGTCATGGCGTCGGTGGCACCACCTCCTGCCCAAGCTTTATTTCATGTGTGACTTTCCGATACCTTTCCGTGGACAGGTCGTGGGTCCCGTAACTCTTTTCCTAGCACAAGTTATGCCCGTTTTAAGATATCGTTGCTGTACAACTTCGATTATCATATCTTGACTTCTCTAGCTCCAATTATCATCCTGTTTCTTCCCATTTCTTCGTATTCTTCACATTTGACCTACAAAAAGTAACTCTATTTCTCACACATCTACACAAAAACCCAAAAATAAAGCCGTTAAACGTTGAACTTTCACCAACCGATCACAATCCCCACACTTACCTTTTGCTTGTCCTCACAAAGCTCAATTATAATTTATAAAACCGTCATTGTAAATATATCTCACTAGTCACCTATTAAAGATTAATTAGTTCCAATGTCATGCCTCATTCACACGACTTACATCGTTTAAGATTTACATTCTAGCAAGTCGATTATAAACAAAATAAGACACCACCCAACTAATCTTAACATGATTTTGATTTTAATCTCATGTACACACCCCTCACAAAATTCACTCCTCTCGGTTTATATATGGACTAGTAAAATATATACTAGTGTAATCACTCAATAACCCATATACCATATTGTCCACATAAGCTTGTATAGCAATCACACCTCCACTATTTGCATAGATCTTGCACACGTCTAAAGGACTTACGGGTTTTAGGTTAGGCATGGGTAGGACGTTTTGGCTTTTAAAAGTGGCTAACACACATAGAATTATAACTCAAACCATTAAACCATCCTTATACATGACTCATAGAGCTAAATCACTTTGATCATTTTTGAACCACTACTTTTCTCCTTTTTTTCTTTTTTTATTTTTTTTTATTATATAAGCTTGACTTCGGATGCTCTTTACTTTGAATGGCTTAACGATTGGTTATCAACTAACAACTTAGGTTTTGTGTATTGGGTTTAACCAAAGTAATGGTCTAAGGCTCAACATGGCTACTAAGGATAGGATGGATAAAACTAACAAAAGTTTAACAAGTAAATGGTTCCTAGATTGCCTTTGTCCTTCATGTGCAAACACCTTGCTTATGGTATTGGTATGAATCAACAACACAAGTTTTGCAATAAAGTGGTATATGGCCTACCCAACAACAAATAAATATATTATGATTGGGTTTTAAGTATAGGCTCAAAATCTCACCAAGTAGGAATTTAGGTTATTAATGTACACATGAGTTTATTATATCAAAACCTCGTTAACACTAATCAGGCATCCGTCACATTTTCAAAAACGACCTGCTAGAAAAACTTTATCTCACAACTTAAAGAATACGACCATGACCTAGAATCTACACCAATCTTTTAATAAGCAACAAGATAGTGATTTATATTAAAAATTTTGGTCTTTAAACAAAATAACTGCACTTGAACATTTGCAAAAATAAATTTACATTTTAACTTTTCCTGAAAACTTTTACCAAATCTCCTCATCCCCACACTTGAGATGTACATTGCCCCTAATGTACTAACTAAACGTTACTATTAGTGTGGAACAAGAGAATTTTAAGATCAGACTCAATCTTATTATATTCACAAAGCATTTACAATAGTCGGGACTTGCCATCAATAATCGAGAATAAAAACTAAGTATAAATTAACTATTTTTAACAATTATAAGGGAAACAAATGCAGCTGGTTGTATCTTTATGGCAAGATCTTCAATTGTACTAGTGATCTTCAACATCTCGTCCACTATCTACAAAACATAGTACAACTCGTGTAGAGTGAACTTATCACTTCTTGATTAGCACCTCAAATTTAAATCAATAATGCATCCCCTTCCCCACCTTAAAGCATTGCATTGTCCTCAATGCAACTTTTAAGTGGAAATTTGATTAAAAATATTTAACTTTAAAAAAAAATATAAACAATCAATTTAAGGATAAAAATCCTAAACTCACTTTCGTAGGAATCACGATTGCATTTAGCATATGCAACAAGCCTTTTAAACCATCTGGTAGACCCGGGTGGACGATGTAGTCTCGTGAAGGTTTCTAGTAACACACCCACAAAGTTCTTAAAACAAAATAAGTTAAAATAAATCATAAATAAATAAAAAAAGACTAAAAACACAAATACCTTGGGTTGCCTCCCAAGTAGCGCTAAGTTTTAGGTCTTCAGCCAGCCATATCTGATATTATTATGGTGGTTTGAGTGCACATTTGCCTACCGAATTCCCGACAAACGCTTGGTAGTTGACATGCAGTCCCGTAGTTGCTTTCCAATAATTGGCAATTAATTAGATATTTGTTGCGGAGCCACTTTATGATCAGTTGTCCAATGTCTTTTAATGACACCTTCTTTTTCTTTGTCCTCAAACCCTCTTCTCCAACTTTGTTGGTTGGAATAATAAGAACAGGAGAAAACCAGGATAATCTTGGATTATTTTAATCATTGGCTCCTCTAAAGGTGTTATGTCTTCTATCAATTTAAATATTATGTTCATGATCTTGAAGTCCTGTAACCTCTTCAACCACATCATCATTAATCAGGGTACCATTATCCAACACAGAGTGCTCTTGTCTTAGTTGAGCCATATCCTCAACTAGTTGGCCAACCTGCTTAACCAATACCTCGAGTACTTTATCTCTTTCTTGTGTCTCTTTTTTAATTTCTACCACATGTTTAAGATTTCATCAAAGCCATAGTTCGTTGAATCTTGAGGTTCCTCGTATGACAGTTGAGGATATTCAGGATAGCAGTCATCATACTCATCTTGGTAACTTGATAAATATGACATATTGGATTCATAGTGGTTGAGATACCATGTTGGGGCATTTTTTAATCTATGTCGGCATGAGATATTTTCTTGATCACTTGAGGTGGAGGTGGTTCATATATGGATAATATGAGTGGGTTTCTTCATATTCGTAGTTTGCCCTCACATATCCCATTTATCTCCTGTTTTCAGAACAATCTTCTTTTATATTTTCATATTTTCTCTCAAACATTGGACGATCTTCACCAAATGATAAAGGCTTTCACAACACATAATGGATCATTCTCCCATCCCCATCTATTTTAATATCCAAATTTTAAGATTCTATTAAGCCTGTAAAGAAACTACCTGCAAACAAGAAGCTAATACCATGCGTACTTCCAACGACAAACGAACAATTAAACTAAAAACAGAAAAAGAAAATCTTTTTGTTTTTTATGGATCTTTTAAGAAAAGGTATAACCATTACTAACACTAAGCGCATGATTCCCCGGCATCGGCGCCATTTTGATCGATGTCGTGTCGTCAGTAAAAATATATATTAAAGAGTACCTAATAACTCTAATAGTAAAAGGTAACTAGGTGTCGAATCTACAGGATCACAGGAAAGTGCTAGCAACGATTATTTAAAGCTACTAAAAGTTAAAAAAGTAAATTGATTTATGGACTTGATTAATAAATAATTAAATTAATGAAATAAAGTTTAAGTTTTTAATAATCTTGATTAAAAAGCAACCCACTTCAGGAGTTAGGTTTGACAAAGTTATAATTTTTCTTGAATGAAACCTAGTGAGAAGTCATTAATGGTGACTTACACATGATATGATTTAAGTGATAATTATAGATTTATGTTTAAAGAATCTTATTCACATAATTAACAATTTGAATAATGAAACCCTAATTCTAATAATCAATCATGCATGATTAAAGACACAAAGTTAAAGAATATCAAAATAGGTTAAAACAAAATCAAACCATTAAATAATCAAATCATAATTAAATCCAAAAGAACTTAAAAGGTTCAAGATTCAATCCCAAATCCAGGTTACAAACTAAGAAAAATAAGAACTTGCACAAACCCTTCCCCCGAAGTGAATCATAATGGATTTAGCCTTGCATCATTATTGATTCTTTAACAAATTGTAATTGATTATTAAATCCAGATGAATTTGATGTTCTTGATTTTGGAAGAGCTTGAGAATGATCCAAGATGTTAATTTTCATTCAACATTGTTGTGTAAGTTCAAATTCGTATTAGGGGTTTTCCCCATTTAAATCCCTTCAAATTAGGGAAAAATCCACCAAAATGTGGCGATCGGCGTCGGTGGCGCCACCAGTGGCGTCGGTGGCGCCCCTAGCGCCATCTGAGCTTCAAAGTTACTGAAAGTTACTGACCAACGGTGGCTCTGACGATGTTTCTGGCGGTATCGGTGTCGGTGGCGGAGGTTATGACTTCTGTGGCCCCCACCCCCTGTACAAACTTTATTTTCATGTGTAACATTCCGAGACCCTTCCGTGACAGGTCGTGGGTCCCGTACTCTTTTCCTAGCTCAAGTTATGCCAGTTTAAGTACCGTTGTCGTACAACTTTGATTTATCATATCTTGACTTCTCTAGCACCAATTATCATCCTGTTTCATTCCCATTTCTTTTTATTCTTCACATTGACCTACAAACATAATATAATCCCAAAGTAACTCTATTTCTCACACATTTATACATACAACCCGGAAATAAAGCTTAAACGTTGAACTTTCACCACCCAATCAACAATCGATTTGCTAAGCTCTTCGTCATGTACAACGGTCTCCAATTTGGTCCATATTCCGTTTCGGCTCATCTCTTTTGAAACGTCACGTAGCACCCTGTCTCCCAGCTTAGAATGATCGCACTATGAGCCTTCCTTGTTTGGCATCCTTCCATTTCAGAGTCAACCTTCGTTCTCCTCCGCTTGTCCGACGCACCTTCAGGGATCGTTACATCTCCTCCTGTCACAACTCTGTCAACCATGCTATCCGACACGGTACAAACCACCACCCTAACTGAACCTCACACATTGGATTTAATCTACTGAATCTCATACATTTAATCGAGGAATACCTTAATTTTCGGGACGAAATTTTTTTCAACAAGGGGATGATGTAACCCCCGTAATTCTAGATAAATCGCTAACTTACGTTTGCTATTTAAAGTATCCCCGCTGTATTTTATTCAAATAATTGATTAACGTATTTAAGATGATCAATTCCACACTTAATATGAACAATGAACTCTACCACCTACAACATATAATATTACTTGATTATCACTGTGTGCTTATGTTACCTACCCACCATCCCACTTTCATGTAATATTATTCCTATATAGAATATTAACACGTTAACAGATCAAATAATTGCCCTCCAACCTAACCCACCATCCCCTTTTTGTAAAATAATTGTTTATCCTATCATCTCCATCCAACCACCATCCCACTTCAACCACCTACCCCCCACGTTCTTTTCTCCATATACTTGGCAGCCTTCATCAGCCCCCACCCGATCTTCATCTCCTCCATCCACAACCATTGCTGCCATTGACAACCCCCTTGCGCTAGACTGTTCTCGGCAACCCCTTACTCCCGGTCAAACTCTTCGATGTCTCTTCAACCGCGAGGACGGCAGCGAGTGTTATTGCGTGAAATCATTCCCTACAGCCCTTCTCTCACAACCGAACACCTTCGTATGATTCTCCTCTTAGCGATTAATGTTGTTTAGTTTCGCTTACGGTTCTCCTCCGTTCACGACCCGCATTTATGTGGTACCGGTTTCAGGTTGCGATGTTTTGTGTAAGCCTCGGTTATAGTATGCGTTTGTATGTATGTGCTCTCTTGTATGTGTGGGCAGAGTGTGTGTGAGTTCTGCTATTTCATGTACAAGCACAGTTTTGTGATTGTCTTCATTAGTTGTTATATTGTTATGTCGTGGGTGGTGTTTGATGTTGTTGGTGCGCATGTGTATGTGGGAACCGTGAGTTATGGTGTTGTTGTGTGTGGACCGTGGTTTTATGGTGTGTGTTGCGTGTGAACCGTGGGTGGTGTTGTGCATGTGTGCGTGATGCGTGGTGTGTTGTGTGTGATGGCAGTGCGTGTGTGTGTCTATCTTAGTATGTATGTTGATGTATGGATGGTATGTTAGTGTACATATAAGCGTTGTAGGTGTGTGTTCAAGTTTGAATGTTATGTAGGAATATGAGATTGCTGAATTGGATTGTTCCAGGTGTGCGAGGAATGGGATGGTTGTTAATTCCATGAGTAATTGCTTTTGTATAATAAATGTATGCATATAAGACATTAGTTATTGTACGTATGTAGGGTATGGCCGAGGGCAATGCGGGCGCATAGGGTTTGGGATTGGTTTTGGGGGCAGCAGTTGAGTGGGGGATAATTGTATATATATGTATGGTTCTTTGATGTGTATATACATTCTGTAAGTATGTATGCATGCGTAGGCATGTGTGGGTGTGAGGAGATTGTGTGTGTTGTGATGTTAATGTGGTGTGTTGACCTTCACGTGGGGGTGTTTGGGAAATTCTGCATGTATGTGTGTGATGACATGAGTGTGTGTGTGTGATGATATGTTTTTGCTTTTCTTTCTGCTACATGCATGTATGAATGTGTGTGTCTTTGATTTAATTGAAGGTAGATAGTATGCATATGTGTGGTTCTTCTTTGATTTAAATTGAATGTGTATGTTTGAATGCATGTATACGCATATTATAAAATGAGTACGTATAACCTAAATTAACTTGGCCGAGAGGTCCTAATGAATAATTATGGGTTTCATTCACGTGGGTGATGTTTTTACGTAATGTGTGTGTATATATATTGCGTGCATATGTAATATATATTATACGTGTGTGTAATTATATACATATATATATATATATATATATATATAATAATATGTGTGTTTCTTTCTTTAGGTTTGTTATGCGTTCATGTTGTATGGTGAATTATTATGGAACATATGGATGTTATTGTAAAAGATATTTAGAAAGTACCTTTGTAATAGTAATTGAGTTATGTGGATTAATATGAATTGAGTTGGGTGTGCTTGCTTGTAAAGGGGGGAACGTCGACAGTCTGTACCGGAACCGAACCGTGAACGCGAAACCGTACGACTCATTGTAAATAATTAATATTAATATTAATTATATAATATATTAATGACGTTCAGTTAACCGGGAACTCTAATCTTTGTGCTTTCGTTTACTGTTGCTAGTGATTTAAGGTGAGTTTACAGCCCCACTTTTACTTTAGACTATTTTTAGGGGAGAGAAACATGTTGTTTCATAAACGTTACATTATATTGATGGTTGTGATACTGCATATACATGATACTATGTTCGTATACTTTGCCCTTCGGTCCGTTACTACGCAAGTAGAAAACGTGGAAATTTTTTATTCGTCCGTTACTACGCAAGTAGAAACGTGGAAACAATTTCATTCAGTCCGTTACTACGCAAGTAGAAACGTGGAAACAATTTCATTTTCGTTGATCGTATTATTGTAATATCACCGGTTTACTAGTGTGATACCACTAAAGTCCTCACTCTCGAACCGTTAATGTATGTATTATAGCGAGGCAATTCTGAGTAGATCTACTGGGTTGACAAACCCCACCCGGGCTAGTCGCGCTAGCACACGTTCGTCAAACGGGTGTTTATTGACCTAAGTTCTGTTGCTGTGACCTGGTATTCACAGGCGAGGCGTTCAGTTTCGATTGTCAGCTTCGTTTCGAACTTCATACACTGAGTAACTGGTTTAGTAGACTAGCTACCTACTGATATTACTTTGTTTACTGTATCGGGTTTACTTTATGTTCTGTTTATCAAACTACATACTTGACGGATTACATAATCCGGGATTTTCATACTTGACGGATTTCATAATCCGGGAATTACATACTTGACGATTACATAATCCGGGAATTTCATACTTGACGGATTACATAATCCGGGAATTTCACATTTATCGGATTACATAATCCGGGGATTTCATTACTGATACTTATCGGATTACATAATCCGGGGATTTCATTACTGATACTACTGTTTTCTAATAAACCTGTGAATTCACCAGTCTTGTACTGAGATTTTTGCATGTTTTCTCTCAGGTTCACAAGACGCGCACGATTAGGAGCATTCACTCATGCATTTATTTATCGCACGTGGCTTATTTAATATTTTTCAGTAACTTTAATTTATTCGGTTTGCCGTGTTGTGCCATTTAAACAATTAAGATTATACTATGCTTCCGCAACTTCTGTTATGTTTACTTTAAAACATTGGTCTTTGGTAATATTAAACTTCAAAAATGAATTATGTTTACAATTAACGTGTCGTTTTGTTAACTAGTGGCTGAGATCCTGGAAGTCACACGCCTAACGGTAATACCCCCGTTTGTGGAAATTTGAGGGTGTGACATATTGTATCAGAGCCATTGGTTATAGCGAACTAAATTGACATTGCTCTCATTTGCATTGCATTAGACTATAGAGTCGTTGCCTAGTTACACGCATATAGACCACGTTTAGTTGTTAGTTAGCTGGTTTTGTTTGCATGCCTTACTGGTTTTATCTGCTTGAGAACTGTTTGCTTTGGTGTCTTCCTGTAAGTGTTCGTCTACAGGGAGGGTGACTCCGAGTTGCTGTGTCACGGGAAAAGGGTTACTTACGAGTTTTCCCAAACTTTTGATTACCTGAAAACTTTTGCTTTAACATATCCCTGTGAACATATGGCTACCGGGATAGTGGCTCCGAGTTGCTGTGAGTCACGGGAGAGTTTGTGTGCATTTGACATCGCTTAAATGTTCTTAATGATTTGTGTGACACATAGACACCTGTATTCTGGATTTCCTGGCAAAAGGCCCTTGGGCTAAGGCAAGCATATCGCATATATCTCATTGCGAGACCTGGTATGCTTACCTGGGGATTTCTGGGATGAGTGATAAACTATGGTCAATACACAAGCCTCTAAGACAAATGAGTCAAATTACTTTGGCGTTACAACGATTCCTGAACCTTACTGGTCCTTTTGAATACTTGATTGATAGACCCCGGTATAACACCTACATATTAGGTACTCCTATCGTTGATGACCACTGTACCTGACAAGACATGTTAGCCTGACAGGAGGAACCGGAGTGATCATGCAAAGCAAATTATCATTACGGGTGCACACGTAATTGTAATTTGTCGTGCATGCTAAGTCCGGTGAATTTGGTCGGGTGGTAACGATGTAGTCAGTATAAGTCATCGTATCTACACCGTTGAGCAAGAAATAGCTCTCACGAAACCTTATGTTCTTTGGTTTACGGTTTGTTCAGAAACTCCCAGAGACCCTATCTTACCTATGTCCTAGATAACTAATCAGCTTACTCACTGACCAGCTTGCTTACTAGTAGTTCGTTAACGCGTGTGTTCTAATTTTCGGGACGAAAATCCCTTCAACAAGGGGATGATATCACAACTCTGTCAAACCATGCTTATCCGACACGTTACAAACCACCAACCCTAACTGAACCTCACACATTGGATTTAATCTACTGGAATCTCATACATTTAATCGAGTGTAATACCTTAATTTTCGGAACGAAAATTTTTTCAACAAGGGGATGATGTGACACCCCGTAATTCTAGATTAATATCGCTAACGTGACGTTTGCTATTTAAAGTATCCGCTTGTATTTATTCAAATATGATTAACGTATTTAAGATGATCAATTCCACACTTAATATGAACAATGAACTCTACACCTACAACATATAATATTACTTGATTATCAGCTGTGCTTATGTTACCTAACCCACCATCCCCACTTTCATGTAATATTATTCCTATATATGAATATTAAACACGTTAACAGATCAAATAATTGCCCGTCCAACCTAACCCACCATCCCACTTTTTGTAAATAATTGTTTATCCTATCATCTCCATCCAACCACCATCCCACTTCAACCACCTACCCCCCACGTTCTTTTCTCCATATACTTGGCAGCCTTCATCGAGCCCCCACCGATCTTCATCTCCTCCATCCGCAACCATTGCTGCCATTGACAACCCCCTGCGCTAGACTGTTCTCGGCAACCCTTACTCCGGTCAAACTTTTTCGATGTCTCTTTCAACCGCGAGGACGGCAGCGAGTGTTATTGCGTGAAATCATTCCCTACAGCCCTTCTCTCACAACCGAACACCTTCGGTATGATTCTCCTCTTTAGCGATTAATGTTGTTTAGTTTCGCGTACGGTTCTCCTCCGTTCACGACCCGCATTCATCGTGGTACCGGTTTCAGGTTGCGATGTTTGTGTAAGCCTCGGTTATATGTATGCGTTTGTATGTATGTGCTCTCTTTGTATGTGTGGGCAGAGTGTGTGTGAGTTCTGCGATTTCATGTACAAGCACATGGTTTGTGATTGTCTTCATTAGTTGTTATATTGTTATGTCGTGGGTGGTGTTTGATGTTGTTGGTGCGCATGTGTATGTGTGGACGTGAGTTATGGTGTGTGTGTGTGTGGACCGTGGTGTTATGGTGTGTGTTGCGTGTGAACCGTGGTGGTGTTGTGCATGTGTGCGTGATGCGTGGTGTGTTTGTGTGTGATGGCAGTGCATGTGTGTATGTCTATCTTAGTATGTATGTTGATGTATGGATGGTATGTTAGTGTACATATAAGCGTTGTAGGTGTGTGTTCAAGTTTGAATGTTATGTAGGAATATGAGATTGCTGAATTGGAATTGTTCCAGGTGTGCGAGGAATGGGATGGTTGTTAATTCCATGAGTAATTGCTTTTGTATAATAAATGTAT
This sequence comes from Flaveria linearis, assembly GCA_024085815.1. Lineage (NCBI taxonomy): Eukaryota > Viridiplantae > Streptophyta > Magnoliopsida > Asterales > Asteraceae > Flaveria > Flaveria linearis. The sequence goes on along the minus strand of JABSNV010000931.1, from coordinate 9,080 downwards.
GCATATAAGACATTAGTTATTGTACGTATGTAGGGTATGGCCGAGGGCAATGCGGGCGCATGGGGTTTGGGATTGGTTTTGGGCAGCAGGTTGAGTAGGGAATAATTGTATATATATGTATGGGTTCTTTGATGTGTATATACATTCTGTAAGTATGTATGCATGCGTAGGTATGTGTGGGTGTGTGGGAGATTGTGTGTGTTGTGATGTTAATGTGGTGTGTTGACTTTCACGTGGAGGTGTTTGGGAAATTCTGCATGTATGTGTGTGTGATGACATGAGTGTGTGTGTGTGATGATATGTGTGTTTGCTTTTCTTTCTGCTACATGCATGTATGAATGTGTGTGTTTTTCTTTGATTTAATTGAAGGTAGATGTGTATGAATATGTGTGTTCTTTGATTTAAATTGAATGTGTATGTGTTTGAATGCATGTATACGCATATTATAAAATGAGTACGTATAACCTAAATTAACTTGGCCGAGAGGTCCTAATGAATAATTATGGGTTATCATTCACGTGGGTTGATGTTTTTACGTATGTGTGTGTATAATATATTGCGTGCATATGTAATATATACTATACGTGTGTGTAATTATATATATATATATATGATATAATATGTGTGTTTTCGTTTAGGTTGTTATGCGTTCATGTTGTATGGTGAATTATTATGGAACATATGGATGTTATTGTAAAAGATATTTAGAAAGTACCTTTGTAATAGTAATTGAGTTATGTGGATTAATATGAATTGAGTTGGGTGTGCTTGCTTGTAAAAGGGGGGAACGTCGACAGTCTGTACCGGAACCGAACCATGAACGCGAAACCGTACGACTCATTGTAAATAATTAATATTAATATTAATTATATATATATATTAAATGACGTTCAGGTTAACCGGGAACTCTAATCTTTGTGCTTTCGTTTACTGTTGCTGTGCATTTAAGGTGAGTTTACAGCCCCACTTTTACTTTATACTATTTTTGGGGAGAGAAACATGTTGTTTTCATAAACGTTACATTATATTGGATGGTTGTGATACTGCATATACATGATACTATGTTCGTATACTTTGCCCTTCGGTCCGTTACTACGCAAGTAGAAACGTGGAAACAATTTCATTCGGTCCGTTACTACGCAAGTAGAAACGTGGAAACAATTTCATTCGGTCCGTTACTACGCAAGTAGAAACGTGGAAACAATTTCATTTTTGTTGATCAGTATTATTGTAATATCACCGGTTTACTAATGTGATACCACTAAAGTCCTCACTCTCGAACCGTTAATGTATGTAGTATAGCGAGGCAATTCTGAGTAGATCTAACGGGTTTGACAAACCCCCCCGGGCTAGTCGTGCTAGCACAACGTTCGTCAAACGGGTGTTTAATTGACCTAAGTTCTGTTGCTGTGACCTGGTATTCACAGCCGAGGCGTTCAGTTTTGATTGTCAGCTTCGGTTTCGAACTTCATACACTGAGTAACTGGTTTAGTAGACTAGCTACCTACTGATATTACTTTGTTTACTGTATCGGTTTACTTTATGTTCTGTTTATCAAAATACATACTTGACGGATTACATAATCCGGGATTTTCATACTTGACGGATTTCATAATCCGGGAATTACATACTTGACGGATTACATAATCCGGGAATTTCATACTTGACGGATTACATAATCCGGGAATTTCACATTTATCGGATTACATAATCCGGGGATTTCATTACTGATACTTATCGGATTACATAATCCGGGGATTTCATTACTGATACTTACTGTTTTCTAATAAACATGTGAATTCACCAGTCTTGTACTGAGATTTTTGCATGTTTTCTCTCAGGTTCATAAGACGCGCACGATTAGGAGCATTCACTCATGCATTTATTATCACACGTGGCTTATTTAATATTTTTCAGTAACTTTAATTTATTCAGTTTGCGCGTGTTGCGCCATTTAAACAATTAAGATTTACTATGCTTCCGCAACTTCTGTTATGTTTACTTTAAAAACTTGGTCTTTGGTAATATTAAACTTCAAAAATGAATTATGTTTTACAATTAACGTGTCGTTTGATGTAACTAGTGGCTGAGATCCTGGAAGTCACACGCCTAACGGTAATACCCCGTTTGTGGAAATTTGAGGGTGTGACACCTCCGGATAACGAATCGATTAACCTTTGGTGGACAAGCAACGCTCGCATCTTTACACGCCATAGACCAAAGTCATTCTTGCCATCGAATATCTCCAATTTGAACTTCATCGTCCCTATCTCTGATCAACAATTTCACCGACTCCTCATCCTGTTCTCCTGATTCGAGCAATTCACAGGCTCTGATACCAATTGTTGTGAAGACAACTAGAGAAGCGTGCAATACAATGAATCTACCTCAAACTTCAATCAAAAAATGAACACAATCGCCTATTTAACTATGGTGCTAACTAACTCTAACAACTGTTAACGAAGCATTAACAGAAACAATCCACACAGTATAACAAATGACACATTACACCCCTGAACTTCCTAAAAACTACAAAAGTATTATAAGCATGACTTGGTGTTAAACACTCACTACAGGTTTCTTCAAATACATCACAACTTAATAAATGTCCCAACAACGAAAAATGATGGCTAAAAAGCATTGTAAACATCATAAATGATTAAGATTAGCACTGAAGAACTCCTTCAATCAAGCTGAGAATTAAATAGTTGCGATTAACTGTTGTTCCTTTTCAATAGTATTAAAAGACTGGCTTATCGACATTAATATTTGTTGTAAATGCGACCAAATTGTTTGATAAGTTAACAAGGATGAGTATTGCCCTCAGCTCTTCATCTAATTACTAATTTCTGAGATGACATAATGTATTCATATGGAACATCAAATTGTATTTCAGCTAGAGGTTCAAGCAACTAGTTGGAGGTTCTTCACAAGATCCGCAGATGACATGATGAATTCATTATTCTTCTGCAGAAACAAAGGGAAAATGAATCAACACCATGTTCCTATATGCATTTTATATATATTCGCTATCAAAAAAACCTCTAACATAGATAAAGCATTTTTGGACCTGTATAGGTAGTCTAAAGAAAAGATAACAATTCTAATTCTAAAAGTTTTTTGAATTCTAAGGAGACTCCTACCCTAAAAAAATTGACATAAAGTAAACGATTTTTAGTGCCACCTAAATGTTTTCAAACATTATTGTTTGATTTTTTAGCGTTCACCTCCTGAACTCCCTAGAAGCCAGAATACTTTCAAATATCTCATACAACTATTATGTTTTTTCTACGTCATCTAGAAATCCCAAGTTCTCTATTTAAATTGATGCATAAAGGTTATGGCTTTCTAAGAATAATATATGAATTTAGTTCCATTCCAAGATCATGAGGATGAATTCAACAATATTATTAATGTTAACCTGAGCAACAATGGTGAGAAGAAGAGTGGTCTCCGCAAATGGCATGGTGTTGCAACTGATAATAGATAATCCAAGCTTATGCATCTCGCTTAGCACTTTCACTAACGATACACAGTTATTCGAGCAGTATAATTCTACCAGTAGATGACATCCAGACGTCCTCACTTCGATCTCTGGATTGCAAGGGCTACTACTCTCTTCAAAGTTTGCTTCATTAGATGTAGAGCCCATCATCACTACTACTATGCCTTGATCGCTTACCGGTTACTATGCCAGATAACCCCTCGAGTTCCTTTATGCGATTTTGAAGCTCTTGGATATAGTTAGCTGCATCTTCTAACACAGTTGCCTTATCCATCTACAACCAAAGAGTTAGCTAGATCATTAGAAAAACATAATTACTAATCTCTACTGAGCTGTTATCTCGCTAGCAGCAACCTCTCTATCTCATACGTTAGGGGTGAGGTCATCATCCGTTTCATCCCTTCTCAAACCTTAGTCTTTGAGTCAGATTTTTTTACTGGATATATTTGTTTGTTTGTAATTAATTACTAATTACTAGGGTTTATGCTTGGAGGTTAGTAGTATCACCTTTTTTAAGTCCGGAAGTAGGGAAGACAAAGAAATAAACCGCTGAGCCAACTTTTCTCTTCTCTTCCTCTCAGCCAACACATGATCTTGGACCTGAACTGGATTCCTAACGGTGGTCGTAGCTTTACTCATACCCGCTGCTGCGAAACCATATGCGTCACCAAATGAAAGGATCTCATCTTTCGGCTTTATATCTCCAAAGATATAGTGAAGGTGTTAGGAGTATCAGACTTTGGCTTAGGTTTCTTGTTTATACTATTACACTTTTTGTAATTCAATGGTTGTTTGATATTAGCTGATTCTTCATATACAACGCTTTTATGAGTTTGAAAAGATTGATCGATAAACGATGGGGCTTCTGTGTAGCTATCTGATGAAAATGAATCAACACTGAAATCCTCCAGTTGATAATAATAAGGGTTTTCCATCTGATATTGGTTCATGAACCCTTGATCTTGCATTTCCTAAAATATAATTAAACTCAACAAACAAATTAAAATTTATGGATAAATAATATAATTAGTATATATGTAATTATGATCTTGTATATGTTTTCGTTACCAGTTCTGTTAGCCAAGATGAAGGCATATCCATTGCTTGATTTTATATGTCAGTATCAGTTCAAATGGAAGCTGCAAGTACAGATAACTTTTCATTAGATATATCTCCCACATGGTATCACCTAAGATGAAGATACCCTACACTTTTCTACAAGAATATTATTAAAACAAAAATTGTATAAACTCCACCAGATTTCAGTAAGTTTGCAACTTCAAATATGACGCAAAGGCATGTATACGAACAACCAAAAACTTAATCATTTGGAAGTGAATAAACACAAGTAAAACATGATGAACACCAAAATACTAATACATCACTAAGTTTTTGAAAATCGAATTACTAACAAACATACCTGACAAAAATCTCGTCCATACATATATACGTCTGTGAAATAACAACAAACATTACCTTGAAACAAAGAATTACCAAGAAAAGAGTTTATAATTTGGATCAAATGACGCTGTTCATGAATAGATGTGATAATCACTAAAATTGGTCTTCACTAAGAGATAAGATGAGATGAGAAGGGTGAGATTGAAAGCTAAATTGGGAGAGAAAGGAGTTACCTTTGAAAGAAAAGACTAGTTCGTTATCACTTTTTTGTGGAATATTTCTGTTTGGTGTATAAACCACAGAATAAATACATAAAGCGTTTGTAGTAAATTCATGGACACTGGAATACTGTTTTCTATTCAGCGCTGACACGTGATAGAAAAGTAATTTCGTCTGTAATTGATTCTCTTGTAATATCGCCTAAAGATCGAAACCTGCTTTTTTCGTTGTTTTTTTAATTTCATCTCACATTTGATGGTGCAAGCATGGAGAATAATTAATGGATCAATACACCCCACACTTGTTCAAATACTTTATATGTAATTCCTTTATTTTATTTAGGTTCTTATTTGTAAAAATTGGAGAACGCGACCCATAAAATAAACTAATAATGCATGCGTCATTTGGTTACGATGATCATATCGTGATTGGTTCTAAAGTATTTTTAAACTGCTTGTTTGTTGATATATAAAGTTATGCAATACATTTTCTCTAACAAATAAGAGTCTTTAGTTAAGGGAAATTTAAGTACCATCACTACTACCAACATCGAATCCTCAACACATAACATGCACCACGTACCACCGAAATGGTCATCGTCACATATTATGTTACCACTGACAACGACCCCAACATTAACATTGTCAAAACCATTCGCACCATTAGGTACTCAGCTCGTAACAAATCTAGTCCCCGCACAACGTTGGTAGTTATAACATTGTTATCCTTTTGTTATGGTTAATTAGAAGTAATTGTTCAGCGGGTATTTTATTCTTGTATTTGTAAGCCTTTAAAACGGTGTTTGTTTGTGATCAAAGATAATGTACCCAAAATTGTCTCTTGTTCCTCTTAGTTCCTTAGACCTTGATCATTTCAACTCTGATTTCTAACACTTAACTTTTTAATCATTATTTTCTTCTATTTGTATTTCCATGATAGCAAATACTGAATATGTATTGTGTACCGCCCACTGTTCTCACTTCCTCCTGATATGGTTGTGTGGGAGAACACGTTTTGCATGAGGTGAAGGTTTAGGAGAACTTAAAAATGAGTAATATCAATTTTTTGTTCTTAAGATATTTGTTTGAATTGAATCAACTTAAATGATAAAGGATGGAAAATCCTTTATTCACCTATATTTCACTTTCAAAATCAAATGGGATTTGTGGTAAGCGGTATCACAATTAAGATATTGCATCGTATCTAAATCTTATTATATTAAGGGTCCTAATAGGGACACCTAGGGGTTTTTGGGGGTAGGCCAGACCTAAAGATCACGTTGTGTAACCTAACCGTGACCGTAAGGGCTTGCGGTCACGGTTTCTGTGTCAGTCATCTGACACCACGTGATAACAAAACGACAGAAGGACACAGATAAAGTGAAAACCAGTCATCAAACCGTCACGGTTTGCCCTAACCGTGACTTTAGGGTACCAGATACACCTTTACGGTACGAGGTACTCTGTTGATGTTGACAAAAGACCCCGGATTCACGCGTCACCTACTTCGAACCGTCACGGTTTGGCCAAACCGTGACGGTTTGAAGCCCAGAATTTCACAATAAATATCTTCCAATTTCATTCAACAACCATATTTCATTCAACAACCATACGTCGCCCATATTTTTTATAGCCTTCGTCGTTAAAAAAACACGTTAATTCGAAAATAATGTCGGGTTCGGGAGATCGTTATCAAAAGCCAAAGCTTCCAGATTTGAATGAGTAACACATATCAAAGATTCAAACCAGGTTGAAGTAGTATCTGTTTATTATAACTTCTTATTTGAAATATCTAACCATTATCTTTTTTATGAATATTACGTATACGGGAGTCAACCCCCGTGAGGGGAGGAGGAAACCAACCTGTCGAACACATTTGTTGAAGAGGTGTACAACTTTTATTTTTTACCGACGGGTTACGGTGAAGGGTACAGATATCCCCCTTACAATTCTTACGAGCATTTCTCGAACACGTACCACTCACAAACAGAGCTGGATTACGGACATCCCCCGTACCAGTCAGAACTAGAAATTAAACATGTGTCGGATACTTTTAATGGGAATAACACAGATGAGAGTGACGGTTCGGTTCATCTCAAAGAAAACCATGGGGACACCGCCGAGCACGATGGGGATGAGGATCGGATAAGAAAGGCTACGGTTTCTTATAAAACCAATAAAGTACAAAGAGTTTTTATTCTTTTGTTTATTTATTTTTTTTTGTTTTATATATTGTTTTTTATCTCTAGCTTTATAATTTTTTCAGTATTTTGATTCTCGTGAGGACTTGGAGAAGCGGGATAAAATGAGAGGACGCGAGCAGGGGTGCGTCATTGTGGTGGGACGGTCACGAAAAAAGGATGTGGAACTATTATGCAATTGTAGTGGTGAACCTAAATTCACTGGCACAAGTAGGCGTACCGGAAGCATAAAGAATGGATGTCCCTTTAAACTCGTAGGGAAGTACGTAGGAAAGAGTGACAGTTGGATGTTAAAGGTGAGAAACGAGATGCACAATCACGATCCTGTTGTGCACGAGGAGGGCCACGCGCATCTTAGGAAGATGACCGCCGAAGAAACTGATCTTGTCGATAAGTTACACAGGCAGCACGTGCGGCCACGACACATCCATTCAGCCGTAAGGGAGCACTTTCCCCACAACGTCTGTGTTGTTCAGGACATATACAATCTTACATCAAAGTTTAGGGCTGAGGGGAGAAAAGGCATGACACCAATGCAGGAACTTGAAAACCTGCTACAATCTAAAGACGGTGGAATATCATTTCAAAACCTATGCAGGTGGCACGTTTGGGGAAACCAAAAGGTCACGGTTTGGGCAAACCGTGACACCTTTGTTCACTTGTGGCGATGTTGAATGAAGCTGTCATAGTTTCTTGAGAAAAGGGGTCACCTTGTGACCTTACTGTGAGAGTTTATGTGGGCAAAAGGTCACGGGGAGGGCTAACCGTGACCTTTTAGGTTTCCCTAAACTCATATCTTAACCGTTTATGATCAATTAGGTATATCAAAATGGATATTTTTTTCATGAACATGCACACACATCAACATATATAGACAATAAGAACAAATACTCTTCGTAGACGTATATACAAACATGCGTACGTATACAAACCGTGACGTTTTAATGATAACCTAAACAATCTTATCGTGAACATATCAACATATATACATCTTATATTTGGTAAACCTATGTTCAAGCATACATAATAAACTCTAGTAATGATAATAATAATAATAATAATAATAATAATAATAATAATAATAATAATAATAATATACTCTAATATAAATTAAAATTTAATAGTAATAATTTTAAAGTTGATACTAATAATAATAATAATTATATTTTTTATTAAACAAAAAGAATAAAAAATAACAATAATAATAATAATAATATATAACAACAACAACAACAACAACAATAATAATAATAATAATAATAATAATAATAATAATAATAATATATACTCTAATATAAAAAAATATAATAATAATAATGATAAATAATAATAATAATAATAATAATAATAATAAAATAATAATAATAAAATAATATTATTAATATTAACAATAATACCAATAATAATACTAAAAATATTAATATGGAAACAAAAGGTCACGTGGAGGCCACGCCATGACCACTTTAGATATTTTTTGAATCTGATTTCCCATCGATTAGTGCACCTGCCCTATCCGAAGTGTGACGGTTTGGCCAAACCGTCATACTTTCCTCATTTCATATCTGATTTCTCCTCGATTACATCACCTGTCGTTACACTAAAAGATGACGGTCTGGCCAAACTGTCACCGTTTGATTTCTGGTTTCTCCCTTCAACCGTCCCATCTCACCATTTCCACCATTTCCACCATTTTCACCACCGTTTTTACCATTTTCACCACCATTTCCACCATTTCACCATCGCCATTTGACCACC